>SNQJ01S0038419.1:93412-111437 GCA_010110895.2 Picea sitchensis | reverse complement strand
CAATATGTTGGTTCTGTTGTGGTTCACAATGAACTTCACTAGTTCTTATCCAAGTAGTTTTGACTATTGTTGCCAACATCTATGATCACTCAAGGAAATAAAATTCATGAGAACAGAAACAAGGCATATGCAAAACAGAGCAAGTAAATATTTCTAAGCAATTGTATAATGGAAATCCTAGTCTAAGTTGTTCTGCTATTATATAACAGACTTAAAGCTTTAGCTAATTTAATGTTTATACTACTGAAAACAAATACTAATGCTAATCTACGAAGATGCTGGCCTTTGTTGGGCGGTGGGCCCTTGCCGCTTCAACAGGTCAGCTACTGAAGTCTACAGGAGGTTTGTCTTCAACGCACACATTATTCTCACTCACATTTCAAAACATAAAACCAAACTTTCGTTAACAACTCAACTCACACTTAATCATAGATAATCAGAATATGGAGATAAAATGGCATTCCATTAATCTTCACTCAGGATATTTTATGTACTGTCATACGTTGCTTTACATATTGGTAATATTAACTCTCCTACTACCGCCACCATCCTTGCCACGGCGATTTAATAGTCTTAATCGTGAAACACAAGGAGGTGAAGGGATTTGCAAATCAATCAATTGTCAAATTCAATCATTCAGTTACATCTTTAGCTTCATCCTCATGACACGAAGTGCATGAGGATGAGGCAATCAACAAACTTTTCTTATCATAGCCTTGCTAAAACAAATAGACGTCCACCAATTGGCTTAGGCGAGATCTGGAACTTAACTTAGTGCATTAGGCTCTTCCATATTAGTACCGGATCGTAACAGGCAAATGGTATCAGATCACGACAGTGCGCAAGGTGGTACCGGATCATGACAGTGCGTGAAAGGTGGTACCGGATCATGACAGTGGGCAGTCGTTGGTATCGGATCGCAACAGAGGCTATTTTAGTACTGGATGCGTTTGGTACCGGATTCGGATAGCATCAATCTTGGTGCGCAGGTACCGGATAGTTGAGCTGGTACAGGAACGTTGGATATCTAGAGGTCAAAGATTTATATATGACAAGTTGGAGCATTAGTACATGAAATATTAATTCCCTAGCTCAATAAACTACAAAATGCATGAATTAACCATATTGTACCTTATGACCTTATCACTGGCTAATGATAGCGTTCTTGTCATTTACCCAAGTTTTAGGTCGGCCAAAAAGGTATAGATAAGGAGTATAATAGGGTAATGGGGATGTCAATTTCGGGTCTCAACATTCCCCCATGCCAAAACCATTGCATGTCCTCATGCAACTGAAAACAAAACCCAAAATTTTTCAAAACTTGAGACTGTGTTCTTTACTTTGGTGGGTCAATGATATTGATGGTTGAGGCCTCTTATTTCAGCTCCCTTTTTATGACCCTAACGTATTGTATGAGTCGTAATACCTTCTTGAGCTTGTTAGAAGTCTCTTCATGGTCATCCTGAAGTTGTTGGTTGGTTGCTTTCAACTGTTCATTTTCCTTTTTGATATACCTGTCCAAGAGTTTATATTCCTTCACTTCCTATTGGAGTTCCTGATTTTGTTTTTGCAATTCCCCAATCTTTTTCTTCATTTGTTCTTTTGTTAAAGCCTTTGTTGTTTCCATCATTGTTGGCTGGATGCATGCTCTTTCATCGACTTCCTCCCTCATCCCACATAAAGTAATAGTGGATTGCTCCTCGGTCAAACTAGGGATGTCATTTTGGATTGGTAAATTCTCAGAAGGGGAGGTAAGGTCGATTGGATCTTCCTGTGTATGAGGACTGACTATTGTTTTTCCCTTCTTTTCCATGCTCCTCGTAGTTCTTTTACAAGGAGGTACCGGATCAAGGATGCTCACAAGCTTCCTTTTCTTCTTTTCTAATTGTGAAATGGTGACAGGGGGTTGTGCCATAAACTGTTTACTTTTAGTTTCTGAGCTATGCTTCCCTTTCTTCATCATTTTCTGATGGTCCTCTTTCTCAACGGCCATCGTGGAAGTCTCCTCTACTAGTTTGTTTTCACCTTTTGATTCGGAGCTTTTAGAAGTCTTGTTGACTGTGGAAGAGGACCTTGTTTTTTCATGTTGGCTCATTGCCCTAGATGATGGTGGAGTTGTTTTATCCTTCTTGCTCTTTTTCTCTTGGGGTTCCTTAATTTTCTTTGGACCATGCTGGGTTTCCTCCACAAATTTGTTTTCTGTGGGAAGGTGTTGTGTGATAAGGGTTTTCCAACTAATCCTCTGTTTCCTAAGCTCATGTAAAACTAGCATTTTAATGAGACCTTGATGGTAAATGTTAGTCTTCTCTATTTTGGAGATGGATTTAACACCTCTTACCATTTTGTTCAAACTCATCCATAGAAAATATGGGAAATCAATTTCAGGGCCTCCTTCAAAATGCAATAGAAGCCTAAGATGATATATGAAGGTCACGGCATACCTTCCTGCACAGGTGACAAATCGTTGAAGACTGGTAATCATTGGCTGGTATTCTTCTTTGATGTAGTTCCTAGGGATCCCCTTCTTCCAGTCAGGGCGCTGATAATCTGCCTTCAAGAATTGTTGGCACATTTCTTTGTTAATTCCTACACCTTTGAAGTATTTGGCTCCTCTGCTAGGTAGTCATGTGACCTCCCTTAAGGTTGCTTCATTGATTGTCATTTGTAGATTACCTATATGTGCAATCTCTCCATCATAACCCTGTATAAATTCATGAGATATCTTCTCGTGCCAGCCTGTAAATTTTTCCAGAAATGGTATCCATCCCAATCTAGCATATTTTTCTTGACATAATTGGTACTCCTCGGTTTCCCTATAAATTTGGAAAATCGGTTCGTGTCTAGTAACGACCATCATTATAAGTTGAGAAAAAGATCAGGTTGTGGCACAAGGGTTTAGTTAATTGATGAAGGGTTTGGTATCGGAAAGGAGTAGGCTCGGGACTGGAGAAAAGCTAACGATAAGGGGAAATATGGTGATGGTGTTGCGAATGGTAAGTTTAAGTAAGGGTGCTGCAAGGAAAAATTATGACCAAATGAGGCTTATCTGGATGGCTTCGCCATCAGATAAGCCATTTCATATCTACCCGTTATTGTAATGATGAGGACAAGACGTTGGGCATCAGGGCATCATTTTGGAATAGGTGATTGGACTTTCAGGGGGGGGAATTAATGTTGGATCGTGGTTCATGATATAAGATGGGTTCATGAATTGTTTTAAGGACGAAATATATATTTGTGCCTTATCATTATTGAACGTGCTTCATATTTTGATGTGATGTTGCCCTTAACCATGTTCAAGAGCTATGAGAGGATTGATTAGGTTTAGGCGTATGGGTATGAGGGATAAGCGCATGGGTTTAATACTAAGGTCATAAGATCTAGTATATATTTTCATACTTATTGTAGTTTTATGAGCATAGGAAAATAAATACCATGTTACCTTTGCTTTCACCTTTGTATGATTAATACCCATAGCATGTGCGACTGCTTGTAAATTGTCATAATTCATCCCTTTAAACTGAAGCTTCTTGAAAACTTGGTACGGGAATGTCTTGTACTTCTTTTATTCTGTGCTTATCTTCCTTTGTATTTGGTTCTGCAAGGTGATCATGTAAGTCTGGAAAAGAGTTCTGAAGGGGCTCTTTGACCTTCCCCCAGGATGAAGATGTTATATATCTGTATGCAAGAAGATTCAGCATTTTATATCATAATGGAGAAAAGATGATAAGAGCAAAAGAAACCAATCAAATTTTAGAAGTACAATTTATCACCTATCATATAATCTCATGCCAAAAATGAAATTGCCCTTCTTTTAATGGATTATTGACAGAGGTAGCATTCAGCAGTGAAACAGGGAAATACATATATGTTTCCCAGAAGAACAGATCTCACCTAACTTGCTTCAAAGATTTACTATCATTGGTTGTTATAGATAAATTTCACAGTATAAGTAGATTAGACTCCCCAGTTAGGGCTCCACTCTTAAGAAGTTTCCTTCTTAGATAGTGTAGGATTTAGATGTCAGACCGGTAAATTGACTTAGGGTGATTCTAAAATGGACATTTGCTTGGAGTAATTATGTTGTTGATTCATCTGGAGTTTTTATCTCATGAAAGCCAATAATGACCTTTACTCTTTTTGTTTTAGATGGCAAAAAGTGGATTTTTCAATCAGATAAGTATAGATGAGACATTGTTCAACCAAAACCCACTGCCAGCAAGCCTATTCAGTACTCTGGTGGGGTAGTTGTGATAATTAGTGAGAGGTGCCTTCCCCGGACAAAATTCCCCATTGCCAACAGGCTTGTTCAGTACCCTGATGGGTTTGCCTAGTCATACCAAAGACCAGTACCCGCTGCCAGCAGACCTGTTCAGTATCTCGGCGGGTTAGTCTCTTAAACCCTTTTTCCATCAGAGGCTTCTTGTCCATAGTCACCTATTTTGGTTTTTATTAAAGAGTGCTTTGCATGGTGACAAGGGAGGCTCGTCTGAAAACATTTTCACAGGGTGGGATGGTATTGGGTTGGAAGGCATATACTCTTCTTTTGTTTTAAAGATTTGTCTGAAGGAAAAATAAACTTTGTATGCACATTATTTCTTTAGAGTGATCGAGATGTATAATTTTGTCTAAATTTGTCCATAAGAGAATGACCTAAAGTTTCCTTAGGGTACTGGTACATCCTCTTCCATAAAAGTTTTGGTAGTGTGCCCATGGTAGAGAGTGTTCATGTACTCATGTGTTACTCTTTAATAAGATAATCAAATGAATACTATTGAAGTCAGGTTAGGGTGAGATAGTTACTTATGGGCTAATATATTTTTTCCTTTAAATCATGCTGAAATACTAGGTAAAGGCAACTTTTAGTCTTTTAAAGTGGATTATGGTTCTTTGAGCAATCATAGGTAAAGATTGTGTCCCTCTTTTTATTTTTATTTTAAGCAACAGAACCAAAAGAGATTAAAGTTCTTCTCAGCAACAGAACCAAAAGAAATTAAAATACTTCTCAGCAACAAAACCAAAAGAAATTAAAATACTTCCCTTTAGTTGTCAACAGAAGGGTTTTCATTTGATACTGGCTTTGTGGTTCCATCTTAAGTGGTTGTTGCATGGCTTCATACTTCAGATTAATTGACATAAGATTTTGAAATATGCGTAGTATACTTTGTCAATTAGGTAATGTGTCTTGATAGTACCGAAGAAGGACAGACTCTGGTACCGGACTGGTACCGTACCAGAACAAGATTTCCGGTACCGAAGCAGAACAGAACATTGTTGATGCCTACCACTGATGTTTTGACAAGTTCGTGAAGGATCAAATAGATTAAAAAAATTTGCTTACAAAAGAAAAGAAAATTTGCAAAAGTAAAACAAAATGAGGTAAGAGTCTCTTGTTACCTTCATCTTATTAACAAAATTCGATCCACACCTATGTACAAAAAGTTTCAAATAAACCAATCAATCAATGTGGGTCAGTAGGAGGATCTCCTTCCTTACTGATCATCTGCATGTCTAAATTTTGTAATATACGAGTCAGAAATTCTTCTTTTGACAGAGGTTTGTTGTAAACTCGCAATCGGTGACCATTCACAAGTAGTGGTGTATGTTGTTCATCAATTGTCTTTATCCTGATTGAACCATTATCGTAGATAATGTCAATTTCGTAAGGTCCCATCCAACGGGTGGTTAACTTACCTTTGAAGTTCTTGAATCTGTTGTCATACAATAGGGCCCAATCTCCTTGTTGAAAAATTTTCTTTTTGAGATACTTGTCATGCCATTTTGTTCTATGTTCTTGAATGAGGGTAGTTCTTTGAAGTGCTTCCTACCTGGTTTCATCCAACTCATTAAGTTGCAAGAGTCTTTGTTGTTGGGCTTCATCCAAGTTCATGCCAACTTGTACTGCAGTTCTGAAGGTTTTGATCTGAAATTCTATGGGGAGAAGCACATGCTTCCCATACACTAACTCATAGGGTGTATGTCTTGTTGTATTCCTCCAGGTGATTCTATAAGCCCATAAGGCTTCTAATAATTTGTCAGCCCAATCCTTATGGTGCAGTTGTATTGTTTTGGTAAGAATGGACTCAATAACTTTGTTGGTAGATTCTACTTGTCCATTTGCTTGTGGATGATAGGGTGTAGATTTCCTGTGTTTGATTTGGTATTGTTCTGTAATANTGTCAGCCCAATCCTTATGGTGCAGTTGTATTGTTTTGGTAAGAATGGACTCAATAACTTTGTTGGTAGATTCTACTTGTCCATTTGCTTGTGGATGATAGGGTGTAGATTTCCTGTGTTTGATTTGGTATTGTTCTGTAATAGCTTTGACTAGATGAGACATAAATTGAGATCCCTGATCAATCACAATTTCTCGAGGTATACCAAATCTAGTAAAGATATCATTAAAAAGGAAATCTACCACTGATTGTTCACTTGCAGCCGGTAAAGCTTTTGCTTCAACCCATTTAGTCACATAGTCAGTGCATACAAGTATATACTTTTTCTTTTTAGATGCAGGGTTAATGGGCCCTACAAAATCTAATGCCCATTTCTCAAATGGTTCAATAACTACTTGGGCTTGAAGTGGCATTTGGTCTCGTGCAGTAGGCTTACCCATTCGTTGACATTCATCACAATTGGACACATAGATTTTAGCATCTCTGGAAATATGGGGCCAGTAGTAACCTGATTGCAGAACTTTGTAAGCAGTCCTTTTGTCTGTGAAGTGTCCTCCACAAGGGCCATCATGGCAGGCTTGTAAAATATCATGAATTTCATCTTCCCTTACACATCTCCTGATCACCAAATATGGTCATGTTTTGTAGAGGCAATCATCGTGCCACATGTAATTTGCATTTAGTTGAATTACTTTCTGTTTTTCTCTAAGAGACAATTTTTGAGACATCTTCCCTGTCACAAGATAGTTAGCGACATCTGCATACCACGGAGTGAATGTAGAAATAGAAAATAAATTTTCATCAGGAAAGGTATCTTCTACTGGTGCATTATCTCCCAGATGAATCATCCTAGATAAGAAATCAGCCACAATTATGTGCTTCTTATATGTTGTGATGCTTATATGTTTAATATAATGCACTCATTAATTATCAATCCGGGATTCGTAATCAACAGAGTTACAAGACACCAGTAAGAAAGGTAATTTCTAATGTCACGAGTATAGAATTAAACTATATTATGCATGCTGGAAACAAATCAAAATAGAAAATTGAAATGCACTTTGGTTGTCTTTCACAGAGGGGCTATCTATTCCATTATGGCACATGCAAGTATGAGATGGAATTGGTTTGATAGATCAACTCTAATATCTAACCCAGAACACTAATTATGCAATCCACACTTCTGAAAGGAAATCATACATCAATCATCAAAGCATAGCATGGGTAGTTCAATAGTCAATATGTTGGTTCTGTCGGGGTTCACAATGAACTTCACTAGTTCTTATCCAAGTAGTTTTGACTATTGCTTCCAACATCTATGATCACTCAAGGAAATCAAATTCATGAGAACAGAAACAAGGCATATGCAAAACAGAGCAAGTAAAGATTTCTAAGCAATTATATAATGGAAATCCTAGTCTTGGTTGTTTTGTTATTATCTAACAGAGTTGAAGCTTTAGCTAATTTAATGTTTATACTACTGAAAACAAATACTAATGATAATCTATGAAGATGTTGACCTTTGTTGGGCGGTGGGCCCTTGCCGCTTCAACAGGTCAGCTATTGAAGTCTACAGGAGGCTTGTCTTCAACACACACAGTATTCTCACTCACATTTCAAAACATAAAACCAAACTTTCGTTAACAACTCAACTCACACTTAATCATAGATAATCAGAATATGGAGATAAAATGACATTCCATTAATCTTCACTCAGGATATGTTATGTACTGTCATACGCTGCTTTACGTATTAGTAATATGCTAACTCTCCTACTACCGCCACCATCCTTGCCACGGCTATTTAATAGTCTTAATCGTGAAACACGAGGAGGTGAAGGGATTTGCAAATCAATCAGTTGTTAAATTCAATCATTCGGTTACATATTAAGCTTCATCCTCATGACACGAAGTGCATGAGGATGAGGCAATCAACAAACTGTTCTTATCATAGCCTTGCTAAAACAAATAGACGTCCACCAATTGGCTTAGGCGAGATCTGGAACTTAACTTAGTGCATTATGCTCTTCCATATTAGTATCGGATCGTAACAGGCAGATGGTATCGGATCACGACAGCGCGCAAGGTGGTATCAGATCATGACAGTGCATGAAAGGTGGTACCAGATCATGAGAGTGGGAAGTCGTTGGTACCGGATCGCAACAGAGGCTATTTTAGTACCGGTTGCGTTTGGTACCGGATTCGAACAACAGCAATCTTGGTGCACAGGTACCGAATAGCTGAGCTGGTACAGGAACGCTGGATATCTAGAGGTCAAAGATTTATATATGACAAGTTGGAGCATTAGTACATGAAATATTAATTCCCTAGCTCAATAAACTACAAAATGCATGAATTAACCATACTGTACCTTATGACCTTATCACTGGCTAATGGTAACGTTCTTGTCATTCACCCAAGCTTTAGGTAGGCCAAAAAGGTATAGATAAGAAGTATAATAGGGTAATGGGGATGTCAATTTCAGGTCTCAACAGCGACATAGTGAGATTTGAACCCCAAGGTTTGCAGTTGTTGGACTCAAATCTTGTTTTCAGAGAATCCTTCCAGGCAGTAGGATTCCTCACATTTTGTGAAAATCTACAGGGAGGACACATGGAGGTGGCAAAGAAATTTTCCCTAAATTTTGAAGGGACCATAACAAAGGTTGGATCATTGGAGTTTCAAGTCACTGAACAGACAATTTCCTCAGCAACAGGGATACTCATGCAAGCTGAGAGGTGGTTCAAGGGAACACCTCTGGATTCCTCCTATTGTAATGACTATTTCAAAGAAGAATTTCAAAATGAGAACATGTCAAAAGGAGTGCCTAGGAGTTACATGCTTGAACACTATGATAAGTTGTTGAGGGTAATGCAAAGATATTTCACATGTGAAGGGTGTTTCAACAAGGTATACATGTACCATATCATATTTCTCATTCACTTTACAGGTAAGAAAACCCTAAAACTCCCATATTATCTCTCTAGGAGTCTGGGGAAAATGGTTGATAAAGTACAAGCTAAGTCAAACCAAGTTGAACCCAGTCTTTTTCACTTAAACTAATTAAATTGTTGGTCCTTGAAGAACTTAAGAAAGAAAAAAGAGAATGGAATTATTTTTTGGTGGCATCAAGGTTTTGTGTTGAAACTATTAATTCCCCACCATCCAAAGTCGGTACTCCTTCTACAAGTACTAAAGTAGACTCTAGCAATTTGAAAAGGAAAAAAGGAGATAACAAGGAGCAGCCCATTGTGATCGAAACTCATGTGATTGCAACCAAGATTTCTCTGAGCAAAGAATCCATAAAAAGGGGTAAAATGCCATTTCAGGGTGTTGAAACAGTTGTATATATTGAGAAGACCCTTGACAGTAGAAGAAGTGAGCTAAAAGGTAAAAAACTCATTTTACCTCCTGAATAAGTAAAAGTGACAAAACCCAGGAAACCATTCACCAGGTCTGCACCACAAAAACAAAATCTTGTAGAGGAAGATCAAGTTGATGAAGATCATGTAGATGAAATTCCTACAGATGAAACATTTCAATGTCTTGAAGTTAAAGATGGTGTAGAAGATAAACCTCCATCAGGAAAGAAAGTGAGGTTTAGTCCAGAAATATTTAACAAATAAAAGCTTGGCAGACCTCTAACTAGGTCATCAACAAGAAAGCGTATCTAAGTTGAGGAAACAAAATCTGAGACACATGTTCATTGTGTTGTTGAGGAAGTAGTTGAGGTTCAGTCTCCTCCAGAAAAAAGAATACATGACAACCAAAAGATTAAAGAAACAGTTGAAGGAGGCTCAGGCTGAAATTGTAAAATTAAGGGAAAAAAACAGGCATATGAAAAAGAGGATAACTGAACATTTGGACCTGTGTGAAGAAGCTTTGGAAAATGGTAAAAGAATAGTCAAGAGGTCTCTACCTCTACACAAACAAGTGAAGAATATGTACAAGTAGAATAAGGTATTGAGGACAAAGGACAAAATCATAAAGGAACAAATGGAAAAAAGAAACATGGACTTGTTGGCCCAAGCTGCAATGGAATAACATGATAACACTCGGGATAAGTCATGTGTTTTTGTTTTGTGAAGCTATCTATGGTTTTGGATCTAGGTTGAAGCGGTTTTCAACATCAACAACTGAAAAACATAGATTTTGTAGCACTCTCACTGTGAAATTGCTAAAATAGAGATTTTGTAGCAAAATGTTATGTTTGTTGTGAAATCATCAGTCAACATGTAAACGAGAATTTTTAGCTGCCAGATGGGGTGAGTTCGATATGCCAGCATCATATTTGGATAATGTAACATTTTTTCCATCGAATTTATGTAACATAAATGTATTAGGGTGTATGAGTTAGTCAGAAACTGGAGCCCTAATTTGTAGGAACCTGTGGCAATTTAGTTGGGAATTTGTTAAGAAATTAGTTTATCAATTGTAACTTATTTTTCAGTGAGAAACCCTAACTATTTCGACTTCATGGAATCAAGATGAAGTGTAATGCTATTTATTGTAATGAAAAAGACAATAGAAGGGTTTGAGAGTTGAGTAAGAAGACTGTTGGTTTTTGTAATATTTTCTGAACATTAATGAAAGGTTGGAAGACAAGTGCTTGAAGCTTTTGCTCAAAGAATCTGTTGGCAAATATTTAACAGACAGTGAATGCTTGTCATTGATGGCAAGTACAACAATGAAGATGGCATGAGTATAGAAAGTATGCAATAGATGGGCATTATGAGAAGACGCTACAGAGAAGATTCGAATAAGCTCAGAAGAGACAGTGCAGAGGATTGTTGGCAGATTAGCGTTGGCAAAGATCAGTAGCGCAGTGATAATGGGGGAGGAGCAGCAACAGTGATCGTTGGATCAACAATTCAAAATTCTCGATGATTGTTATATCTCAATGTAGAAAAGAAGAGCGCACAGATATGGAGGATAGATCTCGGGCGTTAGATATGAGCGCGAGGATCAACCATCGTAGGATCTAGGAGAATCTGCACAATCTTTAAAAGTGCAAGGTGAAGCGAGTTCGCAAAATCTCGAAATCCCGATGTAGACACAATGAAGACTTGCGAAATCACGAAAAGATCCTGACCATCAATACACCAAAAGACATGGACCGTTGATCTAAGCTCCATTTCGGAGTTTCGCCTATCGCGACTTGGAGTGACAAGAACCTCCATCGAAGGAATCGTGAGATGCGAATTCACGATGAGATCTGGACCGTAGATTCATCGAGATCGTGGACCGTTGATCTAAGCTCCATTTCGGAGTATCGCCTATCGCAACTTGGAGAGGCAAGAAACATAACCACCGAAATCGCGATATGCGAAATCGCGATTTAATCGCAGCCGTCAGATCAAGGTGTGATCTGGACCGTTGATCCGACTCCATTTCGGAGTTTCGCGAATTGCGACTTGGAGAGGCAAGAAACATAACCACAAGACCGCTGAAATCACGATATGATCTGAGCCATTGAATTAAGCTGAAATCACTGCCATGATCCGAGCCATTGAATTAAGATAAGATCTGGACTGTCGAATCATGGGACAAGTGGCAAGTGATTGGAGTTTTGTTGACTTGGAGTCAACGGAGCTTGGTGTGGAAACTTGTGAGATGTGAGATCGCGATAAGGTCTGGACTGTCGGATCTATGGAAATTTCAACCACGATCAGACTCGATGAAGTTTATAATCTTTATGAATATGCTTTGGCAATAACCTATGGTCACCGGCTTGCTGGGTCAATGGTAGAAGGGGAAGGAGTCGTCAGCAGTTCCATTTCGGAGTTTCGGGACGCGAATTTGGCAGAGTCGAGATGCCTCATCATCTCCGACCACGGTAGAAGCGACTACGAAGCACTTTATAAGCCTTCACATGGCCTGGTCATAGTTGAAGGAGCTAGCTTAGAAAAGCTCTGTATCGAAGCGTCAGAGATCGTGACATGAAGCGTCGAGACACTTGGCCACAAGAATTCCGAAATGCCAAAACCCAATTTAAAGGTGGCAGATTAATAAAGTTCATCCAATGGTGCAGATAAACTCGAATAAGGACGGAGGGATATTGTTCTCTCTCTCACAGTTAAATCATCAATTACGAATCTGTTAGCTAAACTAAGTCATGATTCCCAATGGGCTATGTTTTGCTTGCTTGTACAGCTTTTTGGCCTCTAAGATTCAAGGTAACTGTTGTGGGTGTGGTATATAAAAGAAAAATATATGGACCGTTTGTGGTTGGCTTGTACGGACGAAAAATGAATTAAACTCAAGCAGTGGGAAAATCATGGGATGTACTGCTAGAACTAAAATATGCGCATGTGAGATAATACTCAGTATACCGTGGCGAAGAAAAGACTGGAAGAAGAGAAGACCGACAAACAAGTTGAAGCAGAGAAGAATGATAGAACAAGTTGAAGCAAGAAAGCGTAATGACAAAAACAAGCTGAAGCGTATGTGATTTGGCAAGTAATGTATTAAAGGAAGAGAAGAATTGCGTAATGCTTAAAAGAAGACCAGATTTAATGTAAATAGATAAGAAGTGGTAAGAATCAATTTATCAGTGTAGTTGGTTGTTTAATTATTCATTAATATTCCAGGGTAGTTGGGAGGTGCTTGGGAGGACACTAGTCCTCAGAGGTTCAAGGGAGCTTGAACACGTGGAGTTGTAGTCGCATCCGGGTTGCTCTAAAAGAAACTGTGGTGGCAGGGTGCAAGGGAGAACAAGTGTTCTCTCTGCTATACAAGTTGGAGCCTATGTAACTTGAAGTTGGTGCTTCCATCCAGCTTTGGTGTCAACATTAAGGGAATTGGTGGCCACTATGTTAGTGCTAGAGAAACCAGAGTTGGTATGCTTTCAAACAAGTTGTAGCTTGTGTTCAGAGTAGTACCATTTCGAATTATGCTCACTATGATTGATGAACAGAACTTAAAAGACCGCCTATCATTTCAGTAAGAAGAAGAGGTTTTATCCCTTTATGTGTTTCCTCAAGAAAATATACTGTATATACCTTATGTGGCCATCATGTCACATTTGTATTGTCCATATAGTTGTATAACAAGCTGATGATCAATTTTGAAGAAAGATTAAGAATGTATTAATAGAATTAAAATTGTTTAAGCACAATAAACCATTCTCCCCCTTTCTCAATTCTTTTAGTAATTTCAACAGATTCATGTGTTCAGTTGTTATAGTCTGTGCTCCTAGTGTATATGCTCTCTTTCTTGGTGCCATTAAATGTATTCTTCTATGTTTGAAAGAGAAAGTATTGATGAAGAAATCATTTGCATATGCTTTGTGTCTATCTTGTTTCAAATATTCATTTTCAAACTAATAAGTTTATGCAGAATTCATCTAAGATGGATTCTCAGTGTGACTTTGAATGTTTTATGTTTCATCTATCCATCTTTTAAGATTTTATGTCTAGCAATAGTTGGTTGTCTGGCCTCTGAGATTAAAAAATTTCTACCAAGTTCTGAAAACCTTGATTTGATCTCCCTTATGACTCCATGCCTAATAGATATTATTCTCATCCCTATTAACCATTTCATACTCTTTTATTCTCATAGAACCTAGCCATTATACTAATTGAAAAACTGATTGGAGAGAGCCCTCTATGGATTGGCAGAAGGCTAGCTTCCAGTCTGAAAGTAGGTTTGTGGTTACCTCTGATATTTTCTGCTGTGGCCAAGAAAATTACAAAGTGATAACATTATGGCGTCATTGTCGGGGAACGAAGGTGAAATCTTCCCTGGGAAAGAACGATAAAGTTTCAAGATCTGATTCCTGAGGGTAAATAGAGAATCAGGTATAGAAGTCGGTTGTCTAATTTTTACCCTAGCGATTTCATTTTCAAGATCAGTTACAAAAAGGTGACCCCACTAGAAATCTTGGCTCCCAAGAAGATCCATACAAGGAAGAATCCAGACCCAAAACCTCTAGAAGTTGCATTTGACCCTGAAAAAATTATTAGGAAAAGTCATAAAAAATCATATGAAATACATGTAGTTGTTGGAGTTACTTCACACACACCGAGGATAGATTTTTCCTAAGGTTTTTCCTTGTTTATTAGTCATAATTAGTCATTATCCAGTCTCCTATATTTTAGGGGAGAATATTCCACCTGGAGAATATTCTCTTCAGTTGACACTTTAGTTTGACTAGTTGAGTTGAGTCTAGATGCTGCATTGGTTTTGTCACCATGCAACATTGGGATCATCACCATACTGGCGCATTACCCTTGATTCCTTGATCTACTCCTCACTACACTATGTTCAGTTAGTTAACTGAAGATTGGTTGACTAGTTAACTCAGCTAGGTGGCAGTTCACTCCCATAACTGCCTAAGAGACTAGACTAGGTGGAAGTTCACTACCGTAACTGTCGGTGTGTGTCCAGATCACTCTAGTCCACCACTGTGGTGCATTGCTTCTCCTCCAGTGTGCATTCCTTCTCCTCCAGCGTGCATTCATTGAGTTATACAGAGTATATCATGTGTAAATTATTCATTATTCATAACGGTTAATTAGAATTCTTCCATTCTTTCTCTCTTGCTTCTTCTTTCTCAATTTCTCTCTGCAAATGTGTGTGGTAATTTCTAGTTAGATCTATTATGTGCAGGCTCAACACATTTACATGGTATCAGAGTCGACGGACTGATAAGCAAAAGCTACACCGAAATTGTTTGCAGGTACAAAAGATTGAAGACAACGAAAAGATGGATTTCCAAAAAGAATTCATTCTTACACCTTACAACTACTTTCCATGGAAGGAGAAAATAGTCATACATCTTTGAACCAGAGGATTGTACATGTTAACCTTGAATACAGACATAGAACCGACATCATCCATAGAAAAATCTAAGTACTTAAATCGAATGGATGAAGCATTCGGAACAATTTGCATTCTTATTTCTCCCGATCTCCTTTTTCACATATCTTCCTGTAAGACTCCCAATGAAGCTTGTACCACCTTGGAAGGGCTCTTTGGAAAACAAGGTGAGATGAGGGGACACATGCTGGAGGTGGAATTGTTCACATTGAATCCAAAAAGATTCGACAATATCCAAGATATCTTTACAAAATTCAAGGATTTATTGTCGCAACTCAAAGCTTGTGAGGTTGATAAATCTAAGGAGGAGAAACAAATGGTTCTCACCATTCTCTCCAAACTTGGTCATGAATTCTTTGTATTCGTATCCACATTACATTCTGTCAGATTCGCCTCTGGAGCCACCTGGAAGATGCCTTCTCTTGAGGACTTTATCGAATCCCTGACACAAGAGCAAACCAAGCTCATCAACTTGAGAAAAATCAAAGGCCCAAAGGTGCATGCACTTACTGTGCAATATGGCAGCCATCAATATAAAAAATCTAAATATAAAGGAAAAAGGAAAGCTCATGCAAATCCGGAGAAGGAAGGGTACTCAAAACCCTTCACCGATGCCTCCGGATCCAAAGGGGAAAAGGGAAGAAAAGGGGAGAAATGCACGTACTGCCACAAAGGATTCCATCCAGAATCTGCATGCATGCAAAAACAAATAGATCTAATGACTCAAATACTTCAGCAAAACAACCTTGGAGATCGCATCCCCGAGGGTGCCAAGAAGAAAAATCCAGAAGATCTGAATCCCAAGAAAGGCAATTCTAGCCATGCCTTGATTGCCATCAACTCCTCTCCCGATGCTTGGATCGTAGATTCAGGAGCATCACATCACATGGCTGCCTCAAAAGAAGTCTATTCTTCATTGGATGCATGCAAAGGTCCTCCTATTCTAATGGGGGACAACTCTTATGTCGAAGTCACCAACAAAGGAAGGATTGAACTCACCAACAGAAGCTTCGAGAATGTGTTGCATGTTCCCAAACTTTTCGTCAACCTTATCTCCGTGTATCAAATGATGAATTTTGGCACTGGAAAGAAATTCATATTCACACAAAATGTCGTGGACATCTATGACATGCAAACCAACTCCAGGGTTTCTACCGGTGAGGTAAATCATCAGTCTATATTGTATACATTTTCTGAATTTATTGAATCAGATTCTGTGTTACTTCTTACTGATGCTGATGAAAGTAGTAGGATATGACACGAAAGGTTTGGACATTTGAATTTCAGATATATGCAACATCTTAGCAAGCAAAGATTGGTTTATGGTCTACCAGACATCCATTTCTCCAAGGGAGTATGTGAGGGATGTGTTCTTGGAAAACATGCTCAAGAGAAATTTGACAAAGGAGAGTCTCAGAGAGCTTCTGCACCTTTAGATCTGATTTGTAGTGACCTCATGGGTCCTTTTCCGCATCCATCGATCAGCAAAGCGAGGTTTGTTCTTATTTTTTATGATGATTTATCACGTTTTACATGGATTTACTCTCTAAGGCAAAAATCCGAGGTCTTTCAACACCTCAAAGATTTCAAAGCCCTGGTTGAGACACAGTTGGGAAAGAAAATCAAAGTCCTTCGAACTGATAATGGGGGAGAGTATGTCAATCATGAGATCCATAATATTTTCCATGAGGCATGGATTCAGTTGCAGCACACAGTTCCCTATACTCCGCAGCAAAACTACAGAATTTGGTATTAAAATAAATGCATAATGTTTTGTGTGCCAGACATCTCAGTTACCAGAAAACAATTGTAACAGTAAGAAGTCAATTATTTTGGCCAGGAATGAAAAAATGTGTTGTTGACTACATTTCCATATGTATGGAATGTCAGAGAGTGAAATTTGAGCATAGGAACCCAGCGGGTTTGCTACAACCATTACCAATTCCAGAGAAGAAATGGGAAGTGGTAACCATTGATTTTGTAACTAAATTGTCCAGGAAAGCAGCGCAGCATGATTCGATAATGGTAGTGGTTGATAAATTGACAAAGGTTGTTCTTTTTGTTCCTATAAAAATGATTCATACAGCAATTAATATTGCAGAAATTTACATGAAGGAGATTTCTAAGTTGCATGGGATACCTAAGGCAATTGTTTCAGACAGAGATACAAAGTTCACTTCAAATTTTTCGAGGGGGTTGTTTAAAAGATTTGGTACAAATATGAACTTTAACACAGCATACCATCCACAGTCAGATGGGCAGACAAAAAGAGTCAACCAAGTAATTGAAGACATGTTGAGAATGTATGTGATGGATAAACCATCTAAGTGGGAATATTACTTGAACTTGGTTGAGTTTTCCTATAATAATGGGTATCAAGCTTCATTGAAAATGAGCCCATTTGAAGCTTTGCATGGTAATAAATGCAATACTACAATGAGTTGGGACAACCCATCAGACAGAGTGGTACTTGGGCCATAATTGTTCAACGATATGGAAGACTGGATGGTTAGAATTAAACAAAATTTAAAGGAAGCTCAAGAGAGACAGAAGAGTTATGAGGATAAGAGAAGAACAGCTAGAGAATTTAAAGTGGGGGAGCATGTTCTTTTGAAAGTGAAGCCCAAGAAGAACTCATTGAAGATGGGTAGTTGTACAAAGTTAGCAGCTAGATTATGTGGTCCATTTGAGATATTGAACAAAATAGGGTCAGTTGCATACATGTTTCCCAGTTAGTAAATAAAGAATAGGGCCCCTTTATTCTGGAATTACTCTCCCTCCCTCCCTCTCTATCGCTCTCTATCTCCACGCCCCCTCCTCTCTCTCTCTCTCTCTCTCTCTCTCTCTAACACTCCCTATCCCCCTATAGGGAGAAAGGGAAAGAGGGATATATGAAGACAATGAAAGAGAGGAAGGTAGAGAGAGAGATAGAGGGAGGTAGATAAAGATAACGAGAAAGAGGGGGGAAGAGTGGAGGAGAGAGAGGGAAAGAGGGAGAGAGTGAGAGATGGGAAGAGGGGAGAGAGAGAG
>SNQJ01S0038419.1:81026-93362 GCA_010110895.2 Picea sitchensis | reverse complement strand
GGTAGATAAAGATAACGAGAAAGAGGGGGGAAGAGTGGAGGAGAGAGAGGGAAAGAGGGAGAGAGTGAGAGATGGGAAGAGGGGAGATAGAGAAAGAGAGAGAGAGAGAGAGAGGGAAGGAAGGTGATGAGAGGGAGAGAGATGGGGTGGGAGTGAGGGAGGGAAGGAGAGAGAAAGAGAGGGAGGGAGAGGGACGAAGGTGGAGAGAGAGGGAGGGAGAGGGACGAAGGTGGAGAGATAAGGGAAGAGAGGGGGAGGGAAGAGATAGAGGGATGGAGAAGAAGAGAGAGAAAAGAGGAATAGAGAGAAGGATAGAGGTAGAGAGTGAGAGGGAGAGAGAACGAGGAGCCTAGAGAGGGAGAGACAGGAGGAGGAGGGGGAGTTAAGTTTTTACTGTTGTTATTAGGTTATTTTCAAATTAGATGAGCATTCAATTCATTTCCAAAACAACAGCATAAAGAGGATCATTGAAAGAAACAAAATCACAAGGTACGCAACATTTTATCTTGGGAAACCCTCGTGTGGGAGAAAACCCAGCAAAAACTTCCTCAATAATAGATTGCTAATACAATGCCAAGACTAAGACCAAAACACCAAAGATAAACCAAGACTGAGCATGTGACTCTCTTCTCCTTCCTCCTGCAACTGCAACGTCCTTCAAGATATGCGCACTAGATGAGTGAGTGTGTGAGTGAACAAGTGAGGCACCATCCTCACATATAAATACTAGTTGAGGAGGCGTTAGGGTTATGTCTCTTCACTTAGTGGGGTTGAATTCTTCTAGAAGTGGTTAAAACCACTTTATAAGAACTAGGGGCCGACTTTACAAATACCACCATACAAATGTAGTTTGACCAATCCACAAAAGGGGATTTGATCTTATACAAGACTCGACATGATCAATCCGCAAAAGGGGATTTGATCTATAAGACAATAACTCAAATATAATTAGAATATTATTCGAAGTTACAATATTTCAACACTCCCCCTTAACGAGAAAAGTATTCTACTGACATGACCCAATACAACATCATCAAGAGAAGGAGAGGGAAGCATCATCATCAGCATCTGGAACACTGACTGGCACATCTACAAATCATCGGAAGTTTTTCTCATCATCAATATCATCATTGTTTATAGCATGGAGTTGGAGTAACATCATCATCATCAACAACAACATGAAGTTGAAATGTCAACATCAATAGCATGAAGCTAGAACAACAACATCATCAACAACACGAGTCTGGAACATCATCATCAACAGCACAAGGCTAGAACAACAACATCATCAATATGTGGCAACAGAATGAGGCATGTGTATCAACAACAACATTTGTGGTACTCTGACACACCGTCTTTACCGGACCTTCGGGATCTGTCTAGGAATCATAAGATTCCCTAGGATATAAAATCCTAACAAGCTACCACATGGTACTCTAAGAGACCGTCCTTACCGAACCTTCGGGATTTTCCCAGGAATCATAAGATTTCCTAAGATATAAAATCCTAACGGAGCTATCACTATCGACCTCAGCGGGCATATACATGCATAGGTACGCTGATAGACCGTCATTACTGAACCTTCGAGATCTTCCCAGGGATGATCAATCCCCTAGGATATAAAATCCTAACGGAGCTACATGTTGTTGGTCAGGATACCATAGTATCATCAGCATCACTCCCCCTTTCGAGGGAGATCCTTTCAGACAACACCAATCTTGTCTCGAAAGTACTCAAACTTCACCTGAGACAGAGGCTTGGTCAACACATTTGTAACTTGCTCATCTGTGCCAACATATTGGAGCTTTACAATGCCCCTCTGCACGATATCACGAATGTAGTGATACTGGATCTCTATGCGCTTCGACTTATCATGGAACATTGGATTCTCCATTATATTTATACAACTTTGGTTATCACATAGAGTCATGGTGGATTCCATCTCCAGATCGAACAGACATGTCAACAACTTCCGAAGCCATATGGATTCACAACTGGCGAAACATGTTACAATGTACTCCGCTCCTGCCGTGTTGAGAGAAATACTAGATTTCTTCCTGCTTTTCCATGAATTCATGGCTGACCCCAAACTGAAACAGCATTCTGAAGTGCTCTTCTTATCTGAAGCACTCCCAGCCCAATCTGAATCAGTATAACCACACAATCTGAATTCAAGATCTCCATTATAACAGAGACCATAATCCAACGTACCGTTAAGGTATCTCATCACATGCTTTGAAGCTACAAGGTGAACATGTTTGGGTTCTATCAGATACTGACTCAAGTTGTTCACAGCAAAGCATATATATGGCCTAGTATTCGTCAAATACATCAACGATCCAATCATCTGTCTATATAGAGTAGCATCAACCAACTCTGACGAAGTATCAACCAGGAGCTTCAAATTTGTTTCCATGGGTGTGTTCATGGACTTGCATTCCAACATGTCAAATCTCTTCAGTATTTCAACTGCATACTTCCCTTAGTTAAGGAAGATCTTCTCTGGGCTTTGCCAAACTTCAAGATCTAAGAAATAATGCATCGGGCCTAGGTATTTCATCTCAAACTCTGAAGTGAGCTTCTTCTTGCAATCTGTGATGAGTTTTTCTTCTCTAGTCAGGAATAAATCATCCACATATAGTAGTAATATAACTGGATCATCATTCATAACCTTGAAGTAAAGGTTAGGATCATCTTTACTCTTGGTAAAACCCAAGCTCGTCATAAAACTATCAATTCTTCCATACCAAGCTCTAAAATCTTGCTTCAACCCGTGTATGGCTTTCTTCAACTTGCAAACATGAGTTTTTCTATCTTCAACTTCAAACCCTTGTGGTTGTTCTATATACACTTCTTCAATAACACCATTTAAGAAAGTTGTTTTCACATCCATCTAGTGTAACGTCCACTTCATTTTGGCTGCAAGAGCTATGATGGTTCTGATAGAAGTGTTTCTTCATAGTTATTTTGGCTGGAAGAGATATGATGGTTCTGGTTACAGGAGAAAATGTTTCTTCATAGTCAATACCTTCCTTCTGAGAAAATCCACGAGCCACAAATCTTGCCTTATGTTTTTCAATACTTTCGTCTATTGCATGTTTTATTTTGTATATCCACTTGGAAGATACCACATCTTTGTTCTTTGATCTGGGAACTACTTGTTGAAATATTTTAACTACAAAGTGTATTCTATTTATTATTGAGTTAGTGTTCATCAGATCAATCCCCTTTTGTTGATTTATCATGTCGAGCTTTGTACTTGACCAAGTCCCCTTTTGCGGATTGGTCAAACTCTAATTATATTATGCAAATTAAGAAGTCGGCCCATGGGCCTAATTAAAGTGGTTTTAACCACTAAGAAGAGAATTTGGCCCTACCCAATGAAGAGACACCTTTCCAGCACCTACTTATCTCACTCATTATCTCACTCACTCATTCGCTCATCAAGTGCGCAAGTTTGGTAGCTGTAGTTAGGAGAAGAAGGAAGAGAGAGGTGCATTGCTCAGTGTTGGATATTCTCTAGTGTTTTGATTTATTGTCTTGGCATTGTATTGGCTATCTATATTAAGGAATTTTTTGTTGGTTTTTCTCCCCCATGAGGGTTTCCCGGGATAAATGTTGTGTATCTTGCGATTGTGTTTCTCTCAGTGATCCTACCTATGTTATTGTTATCTAGTAAATTGAAAAGAAACTTAATAATAGCTCAAAACTTAACACTACTTCCTATACATAATTCTTTATAATGGACTGGTATTCTCTTGTCATGGCATCCATCCATTCTTTCTTCTGGACGGCTTCCTCAAAGAAAGTAGGTTCCTTCTCTACAAGATCACACAGTAAGGCCATATAGCTGGAAAATGGCTTAGTTTTCTTGCTTTGTCTCATGGTTCCTTCTGGGGCACCATACTTCTCTGCATCTTGAATAAGTTATCTTGCCCAAGATGGATTTATCTTGTGAGACATTGTCATGCGGGGAGGTTCTTGAGATTCTATCATATCATGATCTTCTAGAATCTCATCATCAGGGGTAATTGTAACTTCTTTCAGGGGTTCTACAACTCTGGGAGCTACAAGTTCTTCTTCATATACTTCTTCAAGTTGGAATTTCCTTGATCTTTTGAGTGATGCATCTTCATCAAAGGTTGCATCTCTATTGATCTCAATATGATGGTAACCTGGTATGCAAATTCTGAAGGCTTTAGAGACCTCATAGTATCCAACAAATATTCTCTTCTTTCCTAAAGAATCCAACTTATTTCTCTTTTGTTTTGGAATGTATACAAATACTGGACAACCAAATATTTTGAGATGGCTTACTTCTGGATTCTTTCTGGTGAACATTTCTTCAGGAGTTTTGAATCCAAATGCACTATGGGATAATCTGTTTTGGACATATATAGTTTTTCTTATTGCTTCAGCCCATAAGTGTATTGGAAGATCTTGATCGTGAATCATAGTCTTTACTTCTTCCATAATCGTTCTATTCTTTCTTTTTGCTATACCATTTTGTTGAGGATTATAGAGAGTGGTGAGCTCCCTCTTAATCCTGACATCTCTGCAAAAGCTTCCAAATCCATTCGATATGTACTCTCCTCCATTATCTTACCTAAGTATCTTGATTTTTCTTTCGGAGAGGTTTTCTACCAAGGCTTTGAATTCCTTGAACTTTCCAAGTACTTCATCTTTTGATTTCAAGAAATAAACCCAAGTCTTATGAGAGTACTCATCAATAAATGATACATAGTATACATACCCGCTTAGAGAGGTTGATGGCATTGGACCGCATACATCTAAGTGGACAAGTTCCAAGATTCCTTCTACTTTATTGCCACTCTTTGGAAAGGGATTCTTTATGTTCTTTCCTTGTGCACATCTCTTGCATATACCTTCGTGATCAACCTTTAATTCTAGTAAATCTGTAACTACCTTGCTTATATATGGTAAGGATTTGTAGTTGATGTGAGTTAGTCTTCTATGCCAAAGTTCACAAGGACTTTTAGTAGAATGAGTCAAGGATACATCTAAGTGACATTTTAACTTGTACAAACCACCTTCTTTTGTCCCAATTACAATTGCATCTTCTATAGTTTTTCCTTTAGGCCGCACAAGAACTTCATCATCTATGAATGCAACCCTGAAACCTCTCTTATCTATAGGGATGAAATAGAAATTAAGTTCTTTGTCAAACCCGGTACATAGAGTACATCCTTCATTCTCATTGAAGTTCCTGAATTAAGTTTGTAGGTGGATTATCCCATTCATTCGATAGGGTACTGATAATCATCTCCATGTGAAACTTTCTGGGGGAAGTTCTTTTCTGTAAGGCTAGAGAGAATGTCTTTCTTACATGTCATATGCTTAGAGGCACCACTATCTATGAGGCAAGTATCCTCTCCAGGTGTCACAGATCCTAAGAGGGCGGAAAACAAAACATAATCTTCAATCTCTTCTGCAATTAACTTCTTGGGGGTTCATCATGTTCAGTTGCTTGGGCATGATGTCTTTTGTTATTTCTCTTCCTGTATTCTTCCCTTTTGGAAGGACATTTCTTAGCAATGTGTCCCATCTTATCACAATGATAACATTTATAGGAGGAGAAATATTTTCCCTTTGTTTGACCCTTATGATATTTTTGGAATCTCTTTGGAGAGTGAGATTCTTTATGAAAGTGGGTCTCCTTTTGAAAATGAGACTTTTTCTTTCCACCTTTAGCATGAGCAGCTAGAGCTTGATATTCATCTCTTAATAGGATGGCTTCTCGATTGGCCACTCTTTCTTCTTCTTGAACACATTCTTCCCATAAACTATCAAATTGGAGTTTCTATTTTCTTGGACAAATAGTTTGGATGAAGGCATCCCAAGGTCTTCTGAGACCATTAAGAGTTGTCATTATGAATTCATCTTCATCTAAGTTGTCTCCAATTTCCTCTAATTGTTCCTTGAATTGATAAACCCTAGAGAAATAGTCTTAAATAGTTTCTCCTTTTTGCATCTTTGTATTCTTGAGTTGGGTTCTCAAGTTCATCTTCTAGTTGATGTTATTTCCTTCATACATTATGGTTAGGGAATCAAACATATATTTTGGAATATTCTTAGAAGACACTTGAGGGATCAAGTGGTCTTTAATAGAGTCTTCAATTATCCTTTTAACCTTAATCATATCCTTCTTGTACTTCTCTTTTGCTACATATTCTTCAGGTTCCGGTACATTTTATTTTATGAATTTTGCAAGGTCATTCTCTTCGAGAATGAGTCCAATTTTGTACTTCCAGGAATAGAAATTTTCCACACCTTTTAACTTGTCAACAAGCTTGATGCTTGCAGACATCTTGACCTAGAGCTAAAAAATGACCAATAAATGAAAGTCCTCAAAAATTGAAACTGAGCTTACCAGGAGATGTGCTAGGCTGAGGCAAGTTTGTTGGAGCTTACTGTTTTAGAAAATTCCAAGTTTTACCCCTTGAAACTTGACCTGCGCAATTTTGTACTGGTACTTCTGGTATTGGTTCTGGTTTTCTGGTTTTCTGGAACAAGTCAAAACTAGGGTTTGACTTTCCAAAGAATCTGGCCACTAGAAAATGAAAGTGCTCAAAAATTGAAAATGAGCTTACCAGGAGATGTGTTGGGCTGAGGCGAGTTTGTTGGAGTTGACTGTTTCAGAGAATTCCAAGTTTTGCCCCTTAAAACGTGACCTGCACAATTATGGACTAGTACTTCTAGTATTGGTTCTGGTTTTATGGTTTTCTCGTACCAGTCAAAACTAGGGTTTGACTTTCTGGAGAATCTGGCCACTGAAAAAGTTCGCTCAAGCTACCAAAAGATGTGTTAGGGCAGTGTGCACTTGCCAAGATAGTTTTTGGTCAAAAATTCATCTTCATTAAAAAGCTCTAATTTTCTTATACGACAACAGTGACGTCTAGATACCTAGTGAAAGATGCTTTATTCAATCAAGCTTTAAAACCATGTTAAGTTTTTATAATTCAATGTATTTCCAAAACAACAACATAAAGAGGATCACTAAAGAAACACAATCACAAGGTACACATCATTTTATCATGGGAAACCCTCATGGGGAGAAAACCCAGGAAAAAATTCATCAATAATAGATTGTCAATACAATGCCAAGACTAAGACCAAAACACCAAAGATAAACCAAGACTTAGCATGTGCCTCTCTTATCCTTCCTCCTGCAGCTGCAAATTCCTTCAAGATATGCGCACTAGATGAGTGAGTGTGTGAGTGAACAAGTGAGGCACCATCCTCACATATAAATACTAGTTGAGGAGGCGCTAGAGTTATGTCTCTTCACTTTGTGGGGCCGACTTCTTCTAGAAGTGGTTAAAACCACTTTATAAGCTCATCCAAATTTTATGAGCAGAACGAAATGAATACAAATTATTAATAGGTGCTTAACATAAAATAACAGAGATACAGTAAAACTAGTTTTCTATTAAATAAGGAAATAAGGCGAAACTGTAAAATGCAGCGGAAACAAGCTTGTTGGAATGGTGGTGGCTTATCTCTGAGGAGAGATGTGACGGTTGTGCTCATTCGCAAGAATATCATTACAATGAGGCTCTGAAGGCCTTTTTACAATAAACAGGAATGTCAAAAACCCTAGACATCCAAAAACCTAACCCTAGGAGATGAAGCGCCAAAAGTCATGTGGACCCCGTTTGGGTAAGTTAGTACATCAACTTCTTGGGGTCGTAACTTTTCCATACGATCTTTGTTTTAGGTGTATGATATCCTGTTGGAAAGGTATCATCGAGGAGATTCATTTTCCCTGGTTTCCCAAAAAACATCGTTTAGGGCTTCAAAACGGCTCCAGAAGTGAAAAACTGCTAAAAATAGTAAATTACCAAAATTGTCAGAAAATTGTTTTGATCCATTTGGAAAAGGTGGGTGGCCACCAATATCCACCTGGATCAATCCTCCCTCCTTAGGAAGAAATGTTCTACATTGCGTTGAGTTCCCCCATCAGATGAGGAAATTTCTACTGAATTTGGCCTCGGGCGAGCCACTTGCCTTGGTGTAGGAGCTGCCCTGCTTTGACGACTCGATAAAGTTGGATCCTTTGCTGTCGAGTTCCCTTTATCTATGTGTCCACAATCTGATCATTGTATTTCTATTGTATGTAGTTGGGTTTGAGCTTTGTTGGTGTCAGTTGTTCTGCTACTTCTGAGGTGTCCAATAATGGTGGGAAATAAGGGCGAAGGAAATCCATGTTGAACACTAGGTGTAGGCCAAGTAAAGAAGGAATGTTGAGCTCAAAAGCATTATCACCCACAACCTTGGTGATGGTGTACGGCCCATAACAGAGTAGGTGAAGCTTCCAATGGGTTCTTGTAAGGCGTTCTTTCTACAAGTGCAACCAAACTTTGTCGCCAACCTGAAATTTATGTGGCACCCGATGTTGATCATGGTGTTGCTTGTACTTTTCATTGGACTTCTATAGGATACCTGACCCTGTTGACAGATGTGTTGGATTCACTCAATGAACCGAGTGGATTTGTCAACTTCAATTGGATCAGGAGATGAGTTAGTCGAGGTGACCGCAAGGAGAAGTGAAACATCTATGGGACCCAATGGTTGGAATCCCACCCCCACCTGAAAGGGGTTGTGGTCGGTTGAGCTATGCAGGGCTCAATTGTAGCTATATTGGACATAGGGAAGGCTCTCATCCCATGTGTGAGGGTGCTTGGAATTATACATGCGAAGGATATGCACAATCATTCGATTTACAACCTCGGTTTGGCCATCTGTTTGGGGGTGGAAGGTTGTGGATTTGGTGAGCTTGGTGTCTAGTAGTGACTAGAGGCTCGACCATAATGCATTGAGAAATCGACTGTCTCGATCTGAGACAATGGTTTGTGGGATTCCAAAATGTACCCAGACTCGTTCAAAGAAGAGTTTGGCAGTGGCCTCCGTTGTGATGCTCTTCTTGCAAGCAACCAGAATCGTCATCTTAGAAAAGAGATCAACAACCAAAAAAACAAAATCATTTCCCCGCTTGGTGTATGGGAGGCCCGACATGTAGTCCATTGAGATGGATTCCCATGGACTTTCAGGAGTAGGAAGAGGGGTGTACAGACCCTGTTTCTTAGTGGTCGGTTTGGCAATAGCACATGCAGTGCAGGACCTGATATACTTGTTTACCTCCTATCGAAGTTTCGGCCAGTAGAAATTTTTATGTAGCATCATCACTGTCTTTTCGATGTCGAAGTGTCCTACCACCCATCTGTAGTGGGCTTCCTAGATCAGCTTTGCTCACTCGCTTGATGGAACACAGATATGGCCCAGACGACACAACAACCCATCATGAAGATGGAAATTATCGACAACTGCATTTGCACCCAACATTTGGTAGGTGGTGGCAAAGTCTGGGTCTGTCTAGCACCGTGGTGAGTGTCGCGACTGGTGGTTTTCTAAGGCAATCAGCGACGCGATTGGTGCTTCTTGTTTTATACTTGATGTTGAGGTGGAATTGTTGCAAGTTTGTGGACCACTTTTGATGGCAGACATTCTGCAATTTTCTTTATGTTTGCATGAACTACAGTGGCTTATAATCAGTGTGGATGACTATCTCCTTCCCAAGAATGTAATGTCTCCACTGGCGGTAGGATTTCACAATGGAGTACATTTCTTTGTCGTAATTAGGGTACTTACAGACAACATCTGATAGTGTCTCACTATGATAGGCCATGGGGTGGCTGTGCTGAGTGAGAACGGCACCCATAGCATAGTCTGAAGCATCTGTCTCGATCTCAAAGGGTTGTTGCATGTTTGGTAGTGAAAGTACTAGGGTTGAGCACAAGCACTACTTCAAATCATCGAACGCTTATTGTTGTGACCGGCCCCACACAAATTTCACCTTACCACCACCCCTGGTTATTTGGCTCAGGACCCATGCAATATGGGAGAATCCCAACACGAACCTGCGGTAGAAATTGGCAAGGCTCAAGTAGCTCTGAAGCTCAGTGAGTGTGGTTGGGGCTGGACAATCACAGATGACTTGGATCTTAGCTGGATCCACATGTACGTCATGTTGATCAATGATGTATCCCATGTAATGGACCCTGTCCATGCCGAAGGATCATTTTTCCAAGTTGGCGTATAGCTTGTGTTGTCACAGGCTGTGCAGAACCTATTGAATATGATGCAAGTGTTCGGCCCAAGTCTCGTTGTAAATGAGAATGTCATCCAGATACACCACTACAAAAGTATTGGGGAATGGTCACAGGATATCATCCATCATCCTCATGAAAGTGGTTGGAGCATTTGTCAAACCAAAGGGCATGACCAACCATTCAAAAAGGCCTTCCTTTGACTTGAAGGCGGTCTTCCATACATCTGTTTGTTCTATCGGGACCTGGTAGTAGCCAGACTTCAAATCAATCTTACTAAAGTATTTGGCCCCCGTGATCTGATCAAGGAGGTCGTTGATTTAGGGAATTGGGTATCGGTTTCTAACTATGATTTTATTCAGAGCTCGGTAATCAATGCAAAGTCATCAGGTTCCATCTTTCTTCTGTACCAGCACGATTGGGCTCCTGCAAGGTGATGAGTTGGGACAAATCTGTCGTTATATTGGCTCATAGATGTGCAAGGAGATGAGAAGTTCTTGGATCTGTCACTTGATATCCTCATTCTCTAATAGAGAGCGGCGATAGATTGTCCCATTGGGCAGCAATGCGTCAGGGGTCAGGTCGATGGGGTGCTTGACCTGGCAGTGCAGAGGTACCCCGGTAGGTGAGGAGAAGATATCTGAGTATTCTTCCACGACCTTATCTACTTGTTGTTGTTGTGTGGAGAGGTCGGTCGCAGGGATCCTGGATGTGGTTTTGATCTTTTTCTTATTCTGAGAGCGAATCACAAAGAAGAAAAACTTCCCCGTCTAAGAGATGACCTTCCTACATTTCTTAGCAGAGATCAAGGAAATATCTGTTAATATTATGGTAGTTGCGGGAGGTATTTACCTCCACGTGTGAACCTGACGAAAATAGAAGACTCCGGAAAGTAGAGAAAACCTCAATGAGTTGGCTAATAACCCTAGAAGTCTTGTCGGCTTAAGAAGATAATTTATATTAGGTTATTAGCCTCCAAGAGAAGAAGTCGGCCAGAAATAATAATAATATACTGAACAGACACATATCCAGAAGAAGTTGACCCCAACAAATCTGGCAGAACCAGTATAAATATAGGGTGTCAGTTCTCATTTGACACATCTTAGCAGTTGCAGAGAGCCAGTTCTGTGCACTGCAATTCCCAGTTTGGTGCGCACGTGTGGAGGAGTGTTGCAGGTGCAGCTGCTATAGCAGCCAGTTTCAGTGTTGGCTTGGACTATCTCTTAGCTAGGGTTTAGACTATCTGATCAGCTTTTTGTGATGCACTATCCTTGGGGAAAGGTGTGCTACCCTTTGTTTGGTTATCTAGCCTAGGGTTTTCTTCCGGAGAAATTCTCAGTCAAGGTTAAGGTGCTTGGAGGGTGGCTTTGGCCTATGGTTGGGTGACGAGGGTATCGTCAATGGTAAAACAAGCACACCATATTATATATTCTAACAGGTTATGGTCCCACACCTCCTTCATTCAGTCTAAACACTGGAAGGAAACATAGCCGCTAGGATATTGAGCTCGCTGAGGAACTGTCGCTAGGGTTACTAGTAGAAGCAGCGTCCAAGACACTGCAGCTAGGGTTACTAGCAGATGCAGTTGCAGAAAACCTAAACCCCTTTTTGAGGCACCTTAAGTGAAGGGATTGACCTAATCTCCAAATATATTAGTGTGTCCTAGCCCAGCGCATATCCTAGTACTCTCAGAAAGCCAAGACGTGAAGTTTGAATTTCTGGTCAAATCTAGGGTTTGACCAAGTCAAGCAGCCATGACGAACTCTGTGAAGTCTGAGAACAAGTTAGATGGAGCCTCTAACTTAAGAGAATGGAAGACAAGGATTGACCTCATCCTTTCCAAGAATAAAGTGTTGGATATCGTGAAAGGAAATATCGTGAAGCCAGAGTTTGAAGAAGGAAAAGAGAAGGAACCGCAGAACGTTGCAGCTATGGAGAAGCTCAAATATGTTGACATCAATGCCATGAGTATCATAGTGGATTATATAAAAGACCACTTGATACCCTACATCTCCCATCGTGACTCATCAAAGAAGGTGTACAATGCCCTAACAAATCTCTTCTCAGTCAGAAACATTGGACAAATTATGAGTCTGAAGAATGAGCTATGTAACATGAAGATGAATGATGATGACAACATAACATCATACTTTGTAAGGATCTCCCAGTTAAGAGATCAACTACAAGCTATTGAAGAGATCACTTCAGA
>SNQJ01S0038419.1:63402-81016 GCA_010110895.2 Picea sitchensis | reverse complement strand
AAAAAAAAAAATATTATTATATTTTTTGTACGTGGCGTTTCCCCGCCGTATCCGGATCCTGGCTTTTCAAAAATCTGGCGTATCCGTATCCGAATCCGGATCCGTATCCGTATCCGTATCCGGATCCTGGTAACATAGATTAACACAAAAGATAAATCCCAAAATAAATATAATGATCAAGCCTTCACATCAAAATTCAAGAGTTTCAGGAATAAGAGGAAGTTTGGCTTAAGGAAGAAACAAAATCAAGAAAAGGATATGTCAAAAATACAATGCTTCAACTAATATGTCGAATATATGGTCACTACAAGAACCATTTTCTTGAGTTAAATAAAAAGAAGGAAACAAACGAACCGACAGTTGCCGAAGAAAAGGAACCCTCAAAGAAAGCTAAGTAGGATGAAACAGACTTCTTCTTCTCAGTCAAGGTAGCAATATTCTTCAAGTTAGTGTACATACCATGCTTACATATTTCCTGTACATATAATGTATATCTATTTCTCAGAAGATAAGATGTTCAAGGGAAAGAATACCTATGGAAGAATAAAAAGATAAGGATTTCAATCACGATGACTACAAGTCAAGCAATACAAATGAAAATATGAAGTACGTTGACAATTTTTGGTAACAATTCTTGTGGAAGCTATTATACAAGTAACATCTGCCAGATAAGCCAAAATCATAATCAAACTTGAAGAGACCCAGAAGAAGTCAAAACATAAAGAATTCAACAATCAAGAGGAAATTAGAAAAAGACTTGTGACACTTTGCAAAAGGAAATAAGGATGCAGAGAAAAGAGTGGACTCTCTTAGACAAAGGGAGATGATTACATAATTCCAAAAGAAGAGCATGCATTCATGTATGAAGCAAGGATTAGGAGGGAGATAATCCTAACATGATATTATCCATTGAATATTATGAAGTATATGTACATGTTCCCATTGAAAGTAACAACCATGATAAGCAACATGTGTTCAAAAGAAGTCTTATTCGAAAAGAAGCCTTAAAGTATCCTTGGTTGTGCATCTACATCCATGATCATATGATGAAAGGAATAATTTGGAATCTTCAGGGCATGGAATCTATAGAAGACTCCATGGAACCAAGAGCTAAATGGAAACATGAGGAAGAACATGAAGATTCCAAGAAAGAAAGAAAATCCAGAACAACCAGTTATTATACCGAGAATCACAAAGACTACCAGCTTGGTTTGAACTCACTAGAAGCAATCACGTAGAAGAAATGGAAGTTATGATAAAGAACAATGTATGTAAGAAAATGTGAAAAATACTTATGAATGTAAGCATTGCAATATTCAAAGGTTCTTCTAGAAGGAGGGAGAAGACTCTAACGACAACTCGTCCTAGTAAACCAGTTATATCTCCTGCGGTATCCATGGATTGGAATTTATATGTAAAAGACTGTTCTTCCCAATAAAGCAAGTGAGAAAGAAGCTTATACCGGAAAGAGACCCATGTATGCAGATATAAGAATAACTTGTATGGATTCAAACAACTTGATGCAAAGTATCTCATATACAACAGAAGCGTGGTGAAAACTTTCTATGACAGAGATAGTGTATCAGAATAATTACTCAAAAGTCCGGGATGATGGATTGCTAATCCATGGAAAACTCTCATGATGGCAGAAGAAGTGCTACTTGGATATGTTTTAGTTTGAGTCTTGCCGCGATGTCATGAGCTAGCAGGGAACAAAAATGCTGAATTCAACCATGATATATTGTAATGATTAGAGATATATGAAGCCTTGAGAGAAAACCAATGTTCCATGACAGATCGAAGTACATTGAGATCAAGCACTATATTATCCACAATGAAGTCTATAAAAGAGAAGTGGTTCTCCAATATATCTCCACATATGAGAATATAACATATATTTTGGTAAAGCCTCTGTCAAAGATGAAAAGTTTGCATACTTAAGAAACAAGTTGGGGCTCGTGGAGACAAATTCCTTATTGAAAAATGAAGAGATTACTCACAGGTTGGGAGGGAACACTGATATGTTATTGATTTATAGACAGTCATTTTTCAGTCTGAAAAATGGTCCAGGACGAGTAGTTCCTTTCCATTTCGGAAAGTGGTTTGAGATTTTCAATGGACAAACATTTTCCATTTCAGAAAATGGTCCAAATTGGACAGTGATTTTCGTAATTAAAATGGTCCGATAGATCGTTGATGTACCATAGACAACGATTCCCCTTGTAGCCAGTGTGGGGGAATGGTCTAGGACAATCATTCTTCTTGGCGGTCACTCTAAGTAGTGGTCAAGTAGAATGGTTTGCCTCGCCAGGAAATCATTCTTTCAAAGTTCACAGTTGTGAGCAGTTTCGAAGAATGGCCCGTTTTGGAGGTTGGTGCAGGACAATCATTTCCATTAGGAAATGGTCCGGACAGTCATTCCCTAGGGAAGACTCATTTTGTCTAGGTTGCACTATGATTAGTGTCGGAGGAATGGCCCAGTTAGGTGAATGGTCCAGGTTCAACAATCATGGACATGCATTCCCTAGGGCAGATTCATTCTCTCCAAGTTGCACTATGATTAGTGCCGGAGGAATGGCCTAGTTAGGTGAATGGTCCAGGCTCAGAAATAAGGGGAAATTATTCTTCTATGCTTGAGAAGAATAGTCCAGATAGCCCATGGCTGATGTTTTACCTTCTGAGGGAAAATTCTCTTCCATATCTCACAGATGTGAGTGGAAGAATGTCCCAGATGACTCAATTTATATCATGGTATTATTTTATGCAGGTTGATATAAGATGATATGATTGCTATGGAGAATGTACGTCTTTGGACAATAGATGTATGCTACTGTGGTGGATGTGTTCCACTGATTATGACTATGTGTCACTGATTATGTAGCCGTGTGCTACTCGGTGTGGTTATGTACCACTAGATAGTAGTTATGTACTACTATGAATGGACACAATTGTGTTCTATTGGATGACATTGTTCTGATTGCCATGGAGACCATCACTAGTGTTGGAAATGATTACCAACTAGATGGATAGTTGGTGCACTGGTGGAAAGATATTCTCCAGGCGGAAAATGGTCTAAGACAATTATTATTCTAGGACGTATGTCCGGATCAGAAGAATAGTCCTTGTAGCACATGGCATGGCCTCCAACATCTGTTAGAACAATTATTCTTCTAGGACATATGTCCGTATTAGAAGAATGGTTCTTGTATCACTCTATGGAGTGAGTGACTTATTGAGCATCATGCTTGATTACTTAAATGGAGCATGGCTTTGAGAGATGATGCATTTGATGCTATCAGATGATACTGATCGTGACAATGGTGCTCGTGATTTGATCATGAGATAGCCTGTGTGACTATGATGATGCTACCAGTTGAATGGTATGTTTGTGATTAAGACCATTGTTTTCAATACCTCCCTAGCTAGGAGGGAGTGTTGATATTATGGCAGCTGCGGGAGGTATTAATCTCCACGTGTAACCCTGAAAAGAATAAAATATTCCGGAAAGCAAGAAGAAACCCTAAAGATTTGGACATAACCCTAGAAGACAAGTCTGCTAAAGAAAATAATCAATATTGAGTCTTTAGCCTTCAGAAAGAGAAGTCGGCCCAGACAACTAAGAAATAGCAGTATAAATACATGATTCTAGAGCTCATTTGTACACACACAACTTGCAACTGCAGAAATATAGTGCGCATTGCATAAATTTAGTTAGTGCACAAGTCTGGAGAGTAGCTGTAGCTGCATCTACTGCAACTTGTATTTTCAGTTTTAGGCTTGGAATTTCTCTTGGTTATGGTTTGGACTTTCTAACTTGTGCACTAGCTCTGGAGAGAGGTACGCTACATTGATTGGCTATTGGTTCTAGGGTTGCTTCCAAAATTATTCTCTCTGTCAAGGTTAAGGTGCTTGGGGGTGGCTTCGGCCTATGGTTGAGTGACAATATTGCTATATTGTCTATGGTTAAACGGACAAACCTACTTTTCTAACATATATCATGTATGAGATGTACTCTTCTATTGAGTGCATCAACGACCTTATTTTCTTTTCCTTTATCATGCTTGATGTCAAAATTGTATTCTCTTAAAACTTCCAGCCATCTTGTCCGCCTGACATTTAAAGTTCGTTGTTCAAAAAGATATTTCATACCACTATGGTCTGTTCTTAATTCAAATTTCTTTCCCATGAGACAATGCCTCCACATGTTCAATGCATGAACAATGGCATCAAGTTCCAAGTCATGTGTGACATAATTTTTCTCATGTTCTTTAATCTTTCTGGACTCATAACCAAAGACATGTCCATCCTGAGTGAGGATTCCACCAAGTCCTTCCTTGCATGCCTCTGTACATACCTCAAAAATTTCATTTGGGTCAACAATATTTAAAATAGGTGCACTAGTAAGCAATTCTTTCAACAAATCAAAGTTCTCTTCACACTCAACTGTCCATTCAAATTTAATTCCCTTCTTTTGCAAATAAGTGATGGGATGAACAATCTTAGAGAACCATGTTATAAATCTTCTGTAGTAACCAACTAATCCCATAAATCTTCTGTAGCAATCTGGACATCAAATTCAAAGGTTAAGAATAGATAATGGAGACGAATATGTGAACAATAAGTTTATAAGTTATTGCACTACACAGGGCATCCAAATGCAACACACTGTTCCATATACACCACAACAAAATGGTGTTGCTGAGAGAAAGAACCACACATTAAAAGAAATGGTTAATTGTATGATCCAATCTAAGAGATTAAGTCTAAAGTATTGGGCAGAAGCCATCAACTGTGCAAATTACATAGTAAATCACACTCCCACAAAGGCTCTTACAAATATAACACCGGAAGAAGCTTGGACTAAAATTAAGCCAGATGTAAGTCACATCCGTGTATTTGGAAGTATAGCATGGGCTCACATTCCTAATGAGAAAAGGAAAACATTGCAGCGTAAAAGTGAGAAATGTATATTTGTTGGTTATTCTAAAGATGTCAAAGGTTATAGACTTCTTCAACCACATTGTAATGAAATTATTATTAGAAGAGATGTTAAATTTGATGAAAATCTCTTGTCCTGTGAGCCTAATTCGGTGTTTGTGCCTTCTTTGGCCTGCTAGCCTAATTCAATGTTTGTGCCTTCTTTGGCCTGCGATCCATCTTCGACGTTTTTGCCTTCTTCAGTTCCAGTTTCTTCTTCAGATGATGACAGTGAGGATGAAAATCCACCTATGCTTGCTCACCTTTCTCCAGATGAGTCCTTTGAACCAAGATCAACTCCAACTCCACCAGTTCCTAGATGGGTTCGTTCAACATGAGAAGTAGCTACTGATCTTGTCGATGATCCTTCAGATCAACGTCAGAAAAATTCACAGTTCCAACGGGCCTCTCCTCTTTTGGCTCAAGTTTCAGAGACTCATGATCTATAGACATTTGCAGAAGCTTCAGGTCATCAAGATTGGGATACAACAATGACTAAAGAGTATCGTTCTTTAATGGAAAACGGTACTTGGGATCTTGTACCTCTTCCAAAAGGAAGAAAACTTGTCATATGTAAATGGGTGTACAGAACTAAGTATGCATTAGATGGAAGTGTTGAAAGACAAAAGGCTTAGTTAGTTGCCAAAGGATTTTGCCAAGTTGAAGGAATTGCCTATAATGAAACCTTTGCCCCTGTAGCCAAAATGAATTCCATCTGCCTTTTTCTTGCCCTTTTTGCCTCACATAAATGGGAGGTCCATCAGATGGATGTTAAATCTGCCTTTTTGCATGGAGATTTGCAAGAAGAAATCTACATGGAACAACTTCCTGACTATGTCCAGAATGACTCTAGCCTTGGTTTCCACCTTAAGAAATCTCTTTATGGTCTCAAGCAAGCTCCCCGAGCTTGGTATGCCAAAATGGACAACTTTCTTATTGCCACTGGATTCTCTAGATGCTATTATGATCCTAATGTCTATACCAAGAAAGTAGGAATCCATCTCATAATCCTTGTCCTTTATGTTGATGACCTTATCCTTACTGGTAGTGACTCAAAACTTTTAAACCATGTGAAAACCAACCTTAAGAAGAAATTTGAAATGACAGACTTAGGCTTTTTGCACTATTTCCTTGGCCTCCAAGTTTTGCAAAACAATGAAGGAATTTTTCTTTCCCAATATAAGTATGCTTGTGACCTTCTTTGTCTCTTTCACATGGACAGTTGTAAACCAACCCCTTCTCCCTTCCAGTCTAGAGTCAAGCTTGCTGCCACTTGTACTTCTCCCAAATTTGATGCCACCTTGTACCGTCAGTTAGTTGGTAGCCTATTATACTTGACTCATACCCATCCCGATCTTTCCTTTGTTGTTGGTCTTTTTTCCCGTTATATGCAAACACCCCATGAAAGCTATTGGAAAGAAGCTAAAATGATACTTCTCTATGTCTGTGGTATAATTCAGTTCGAGATACATAACAGATCAGGGGGGACTCCTTTATTGGTTGGTTTCACTAATTCAGATTTGGCCGACGACCCTGATGATCGAAAGTTTATTGCAGGTTATATTTTCAACCTTAGTTCAGGACTTGTCACTTGGGCTTGTAAGAAACAACAGGTATTGCACTTTCCTCAGCAAAAGCAGAGTACTGAGCAGTGGTAAATGCAAGTCAGGAATTCTTATGGCTTTGACAGATTCTTTCAGAGTTCGGATTCTAGCAGCAACATCCGACCAGCCTTTGGTGCGACAATCAAAGTGCCATCAAGCTCGCCAAAGACCCAGTTCAACGTTAGCGCAACAAACACATCGAGATACACATACACTTCATCAGAAATCTCATTCATGATCAAGTTATTGAAGTGCTCTTTTTCCCTACAAAAGATCAAGTTGCAAACATTTTCAGAGTTTGGCTGCCAGCAACAGCATCCAACCAGCCTTTGGTGTGAACACAAGAGTGCCATCAAGCTCGCCAAAGACCCAGTTCACCATCAACAGAACAAACACATCAAGCTACACATGCACTTCATCAGAAAGATCATTCATGATCATGTTATTGAAGTGCTCTTTTGCCCTACAGAAGATCAAGTCGCTGACATTTTCACAAAGTCTGTTACAGAAGCGAAGTTTTCCAAACTTCGATCTATGTTAGGAGTTCAGGAAGTTTTCATTAAGGGGGGATAGGCTCTATTGCCTCCTTCATTCTCCTATTGTGTCACTATTGTAAATCCTTCAATCCTATCCCAAGTTTTTCTTAATGGGGGATGTTAGGATATTTAGACACTTAGGAGTTAATTAAGATCTACTTGGTCTAATGCGTCGTTAAGTAAAAGTGTGTTTTTTAGTGTGTTTCTTTAGTATGCATTAGCATGCATTTGTAGTTAGGAAATCCAACAGTCACGATATGTTCCCAACATAGAGTGATCCGACAATTCATATTCTCTTCAATCTTAACGACCATTGATCCGTGACTTAACACCCGATTGGTCCATGATATCTATTTAAAGAGCATGGAGGGTCATTTTCCGATGATCGATTGTGAGAAAATGTCTTGTAAAATCTCTCTGTAATCTTTTTCTTTTGCATTAATAAACTACTCCAAGTGGTCGCGTTGGCTGGGGCCGTGGATGTTTCCCCGTAGGGGTTTTACCACGTCAAAACATCGGTGTGTTGATCTTTGATCTGGTTGTGTGAGTGGTCACTGAAGGTGTTCATCCTCTATTGGAATACTTGTGTTTTCGAACACTTTTGTCCAATTTGTGGGAAATCATTTATTATGGAAGAATATCAAGATAGCTCACAAAGACAATCACTAATATTAAAAGGAAAACTAGGAAATTATAAAGACATCGACATAAAATTACAGTTGGAAATTGAGATGGAGAAAAATATCAATGGGTTAACAAAGAAAAATAATCTTTACTTCAAAGAGAGAAATCAGGGACTCATCGCACAAATTGAAGAACTAAAAACCTAAAAACAAAAAATGGACAAAGACTTACTAGAACAAGATGAAGAAATATCATGATTAAAAACTCATAATCAAAATTTACTAGTAAAAATCAGGAATTCAAAAGACAAGAAACAAGAGAATCAAAATTCAGAACAAGAAAATCAAGGTTTCAAAGAGAAATTAACCAAAAAAGAGGAAGAAAGCTTCAACCTAAGGAACCTTAATTATAAATTGATTGAACAAATTAAAATGATAAAAGATGAAAAGCCAAAGAATCAAGATATTATAAGTCAAGTCGAAAAATCAGATAATGAGGAAGAACTTTTACGCCTAAAGGTTCATAATTGAAGTTTAGTCACACAAATTAAGAAGTTAAAGAGTGATAAGAAGTCGCTACATAACAAGTTAGATCAACTTATCGACAAAGAATCATTGGTTGATAAAGATACAATGACTGAACCTATGGAACTAGAGAATTCTTCAGATGTAAATATCCCAATTATGGTTAAATGAATTAATACAGACCCAATCAACCTTATGTTTAAAAAGGAAGAAAATCCAACTAATGTAAATAGGTCTTATAATGTCGAAGTACAAACAAGCGAGGGGTACGAAGAAGACTGAATTCCAAAAGTTAATCAAGAAAAAACTACAAGTATAAGAAGTAAAGATCAGGTTGCAAGGATGCCTTATCGACATCTTAATCACAAAAGTCGATACTTCAACCAATCAATGTATCAACAGAAACAAATGATTGATATTCCGAAGAATATTACTTCCACTACAAGTGGTTCTCAAAGTAGAAGCTATTAGGGGAGTCGAAATACATCAAGTTTTTTCCAAGAACCCTATAAACACATAATTTTGCAGAAGATTGAAATAGGATGGGAAAAATCTTTTACAATTCGACAGTTCTACTCAACGCTTAAAGGATTCTATCATATCAGGTTCTCAATGATCATTGACTCATGAATGAAGAATCAAAAGACAATATTACAAGCCACAACAAGAGATAAGTCTTTTATAATTATGCTTTGAGGACAAAGCATTTTTAAGGGGGGAAGACTTGTAATACACCTAGTATATTACATTTCTTATTATTGAGTAATAAGTTATAGGTTTTTTATTGTGTAAATAAGCATTATAATGTAAATGATAAGTCATGGTCTTTGGAAAGAATATGACTTATCATTCCCCACGTGTATTTATATATATGTATTGTATTTCATATGATGTCAAGAAAATATGTAAAATGGATAGTAAATAAAAGATTATTATTATGGATATATGGAATTGTGTTATGTATTCATGATGTTCTCATGAATTGGACTACTAGATCCACTTCACAATGAGTATTCTCTCTTGGATTCATCCTTAGCAGGCTAGTCTTGCTAATTTTTATTTGGGCTATTTCTATTGAAAGGAGGTTTGAATCCTTTCTTTCTCTGATCAAACTTCTCCTTCTTCTTATCCTTCCAAGATTTCTGCAAAGACTCTTTTTCATTTCTTTGCTCATATAGGCACTTAGCCTTCCCAATGGTCTCAGTGAATGTCCTGGGCTCATCATATTGAATCTTCATTTTGTAAAATGAAGGCATTCCACTCAAAAACCTTTGTATTTTCACCTTCTCATCTTTTATAAACCCCACATACTTTAGCAGTCCTAAGAAATTCTTTTCATACTCTTCCATGGTCATGCTTCCTAGCCTGAGTTCAAAGAACTTCTGCATTTTCTTGTAATATAAGTGCTTTGAAATGTATTCCTTCTGAAAATATTTCTTGAATTACTTCCAAGTGATCTTGCTCTAATTTATGTGCTCAACTTGCTTAAGCCGTTCCCACCACATATCAACTTTTCCATGTAAATGGTAAGTGGAAATTATGGCTTCTAGATTTGATGAGCAGTTATGCAATTGAAATAACCTCACGAGTCTAAGAAGCCATGCTTCAACATCATCTTCTCTTTCTTTTTCACCATCGAAAGATGACGACTTAAGCTTCCTCATCTCTCCTTGCAAACTGTCCACTTCATCTCTTCTTCTTTGGTGCCTCTGCGAATACTTATGGAATTTTCAGATGCATAAAATTTCCTCACTGAGTAAGGAGGTGAGTGATGTATATGAGTTCTGCTAGAACTTCTTGAATAACCAACTCTTCTGTAGTTATCTCTTCTTTCATGATATCTTACCTCTTCCTCCTATCTTGTGTTTGATCCATTCTTTTCTTGCCTCTGCCACTGATTTAGGATTTTCATTACTTGCAAATTTATCTAATTTTGTTCTCTTCTCATCTTTTCATTACTTGCTTTGTAGCTCCATACTTCTATTCTTAGACTTCTCACAATCTCTATTAATATTTCTTGCTCCCCTATGCCCTTGTGTCCATTTGATTCTGTCTCTGTATTACCAACATTGATATTTTGTCCTTTGGCTTATTTATCATGGCTGAAGGATCCCTCTCCTTCCTGCATTTCTTGAATATGCATTCTTATCGTGAATTGATATGTCTATACCCCCTAATTTTGCAAAATGTGCAAGAAACTATTTTGTTAGAAATATGCATATCACAAAAAATTGTCAATTAATGCTATAGGTCATTTTTCTTCTCAATTTATGAATATTTCTTAGACTTCTCACAATCTCTATTAATATTTCTTCCTCCCCAATTCCCTTGTGTCCATTTGATTCTGTTTCTGTATTACCAACACTGATATTTTGTCCTTTGGCTTATTTATCATGGCTGAAGGATCCTTCTCTTTCCTGCATTTCTTGAATATGAATTCTTATCCTGAATTGATATGTCTATACCCCCTAATTTTGCAAAATGTGCAAGCAACCATTTTGTTAGAAATATGCATATCACAAAAAATTTTCAATTAATGCTATAGGTCATTTTTCTTCTCAATTTATGAATATTTAAATCACAATTCTCCAAATTCTATTAATTCTCGATTATTCTCCTCTGAATCAACTTTCCAACAACTGTACTCATGCCCTGATTCGATATCTAAGCTGGAAGTTATGGCTCTCAGAAGTTAACTGAAGTTAAAAATATTGTTAACTTAAGTTGACCAGTATGCTGATGTGGCACCTGAGTCCACATGGCACCTCAAGGTGGCACCATGTAAACCCCCTCGACCACTTAGGCTTTCCCCTTAAGCTTCCACAATATCCTATTCCTATCTTTTCTTCATCCATTGGTGCACACCTTATCTTATTTTTCGGGCCTCCACGGTTTGTAGTTGTCCATGTGGCATATTCTTATCGGGTCATGAGGATGGGAAGGCCCCATCTTGCACCCATAATTCCCGATGCGTGAGTTTCACGTTGGTTTATGCAACGACTAAGGTGTAGTGGGCGTCGGCGATGATCAACAACCCATGTGCATTGCGCCCCCCCAAGCCTGTCGACCGTTAACACAATGGGGAGGGGCCGTAAAACCTAACATGGTTCTCTAAGATTTCTCATCCCATCACTTATTTGAAAAAGAAGAGAATTAAATTTGAATGGACAACTGAGTGTGAAAATAACTTTAAGTTGTTGAAAGAATTGCTTACTATTTCACCTATTTTAAAGATTGTTGACTCAAATGAAAGTTTTGAGGTATGTACATATGCATGCAAGGAAGGACTTGGTGGAGTCCTCACTCATGATGGACATGCCATTGGTTATGAGTCCAAAAAGCTTAAAGAACATGAGAGGAAATATGCCACACATGACTTGGAACTTGCTGCCATTGTTCATGCATTGAACATGTGGAGGCATTATCTCATGGGAAAGATATTTGAATTAAAAACTGTTAAGTACCTGAGTAGATCTACAAATATAATTACTACAAATACAGAATACACAATAGATCCATAGTGCAATATAGAAGAAACCACATTTTTATTAAACAAAACCCTTGAGGTAGGGAAACACCATACAATGGATCCTCTCCTGTTCACTTGCCTCTTCGAGGGGGCTTCCTCCTATTGAGCTACCACTCCAATTACAATACTTATCTTTTTATCCCATTACATTTCTTGAACTCCTTTATATAGTGCTACCAACCACCTAAGAACATTCTAGAGGAGGAACCTTCTAGAAGTATAACCTTCTAGTAAGTCCTCTTACATTTATTATATCTAACTACCATAGTGGGCCTTATTTAACACTATAGTGGACCTAGTCCACCTTACATTGAATGACCTCCACTATTATCACTATGGGTCCTCTGGCTCCCCCAATACCTCTTTATTTACCTAACATTCCATCCCCCTTATGAAAGCATTGTCCTCAATGCTTGCTATGAGGGTGTACAACCATATACCAGGGTCCCATGGCTAAGTGTGGACCATAGTGCTGAAGTAGACTATAGAACCAGGGTCCCATGTAGAAATGAAAGCCACCATGTTGAAGTAGTCCAACTGCCATTGTAAACCGAGGTCTCCTATCCAAGTGCTCATGTGAAATCCAAAGATAGAAGAACCTAATAACCAACTGAAAATGATGTTCTAAAGATCGACACCTGTCATGTGGATCCAAATAAGAAGATCCATCCACATAGTGGAAAAGGGTTGTAACTGAATCTGGAAGGAATAATACCACTGTAGAATATGCAGGATTGAAACTAGTAATCAGAACTGGCTCCTGATTTGTTACATTGATGTTCTCTACATAAGGTGGAGTGGAGTCATCAAATAAAATATGAAAGTGGTTGTCATCCAAGAAATGACAACTATCCATATACCAATCATCACAATCGGCCTCAAAACCATACCAAACATATACTTCTTAAGTATATGCATCCCTGATATCCTCCATAAGATATCTCTCATGTGTGCGAGCCAAGGACCTTTGAACCTTGTGACAACCGTCCCTGACAGCTTGTAGACCCTCTTGGAGATGGTGCTCAAGGGTTTCAATCTTTCGTCTAATTTCCATGAGAAGTCGAATATCCATTTGAAATACCACATATAATATACCAAAATAAATATATTAAAATTATCTATCCAATATCATTGATCTGGTAGCAATCTGAGCATTTTGTCAAAAATTAGGAGTTCTGCAGTCCTGCCACCGTCACGAAACCCCCCCAAAATGGTTGATTTTAAATCAGCGATATCTTCACTTCTGGAGCTCCGATTTAGGTGATGTTTTTTTTGAAATCAACCATTTTTGAAAGAGGAACTCAGATCTGTAATTTTTTCTAGCATATTCGACCTCTAGGTGCTATAAAAATAATAAAATCGCGTCGCCATCCATGGAAAAAACCCTGAAAATTTGCAGATTTTAAAATGTCAATATCTTGACTTCCCGTACTCCGTTTTAGACGATTTTTTTTAAATTGTTTTTATTTTTTATTTTTTTATTTTTATTTGAGATAAACTTAGATCTTCAACCCGTTTATTTAAATTTTGCACAGAAATATATATAAATTATCCAGAATTTCGCGTCCCTTCTTTTCTTCTGCAAAAAAATATGCAAAAATAATTTTTTTTCCCACACTTCTTGCCAAGGAAAGTTATCTGATAACACTTGTTAAGTATCTAATTAGATCTACAAATATAATTACCACAAATACTGAATACACAATAGATCCACAAAACAATATAAAAGAAACCACACATTTATTATACAAAACCCTTGAGGTAGGACAACACCATACAATGGACCTATTATGGAAGGGATCATTTCTTGTTCACTTGCCTCTTCAAGGGGGCTTCCTCCTATTGAGCTATCGTTCCAAATGAAATACTTCTCTTCTTATCCCATTACATTGCTTGATAACCTTCTAGTAAGTCCTCTTACATTTATTGTATCTAACTACCATATTGGCCTTATTTAATACTATAGTGGACCTAGTCCACCTTCCATTGAATGGACTCCACTATTATCACTATGGTCCCTTTGGGCCCCTCACTACCTCTCTATCTACCCAACAAGAACAAACCATAGTGGTATGAAATATCTTTTTGAACAACCAACTTTGAATGCCATGCATACAAGATGGCTGGAATTTTTAAGTGAATACGATTTTGAAATCAAGCATATCAAAGGAAAACAAAATAAGGTTGTCGATGCACTCGGTGGAAGAGTACATATCATGCATGCTACAACCATTAGTATGCATCAATCAGATTTCAAGAGCATAATTTTAGATGCTTCCGTTATAGATTAGCATTATGTAAAGGTAAAAGAAATCTTACCACAGGAAAATGCACAACATAAAATTAAAGAATATGAGATGAAGGAAGATGAACTACTCATGCATAAAAATAGAATTCATGTACCTAGTTCCGGAGAACTTAGGAATTTGGTAATAAAATAAATACATAATGTTTCATATGCCAAACATCCCGGTTACCAGAAAACAATTGCAACAGTAAGAAGCCAATTCTTTTGATGAAGAAAGATGTCGCTGACTACATTTCCATATGTATGGAATGCCAGAGAGTGAAAGCTAAGCATAGGCACCCAACGTGTTTTCTACAACCATTACCAATTCCAGAGAAGAAATGGGAAGTGGTAGCCATTGATTTTATAACTAAATTGCCCAGGACAAGGCAACATGATTTGATAATGGTAGTGGTTGACAAATTGACAAAGGCTGCTCATTTTGTTCCTGTAAAAATGACTCATACAACAACTAATATTGCATAAATTTACATGAAGGAGATTGCTAGGTTGCATGGGATGCCTATGACAATTGTTTTAGATAAAGATACAAAGTTTACTTCAAATTTCTTGAGAGGATTCTTTAAAGGATTTGGTAGAAATTTGATTTTTTTCACAACATACCATCCATAGTTAGATGGGAAGACAGAGAGAGTCAACCAAGTAATTGAAGACATGTTGAGAATGTATGTGATGGATAAGCCATCTAAGTGGGAATATTACTTGCACTTGGTTGAGTTTTCCTATAATAATGGGTATAAAACTTCATTGAAAATGAGCCCGTTTGAAGCTTTGTATGGTAGGAAATGCAATACTCCAGTGAGTTGGGACAACCCATCAGACATAGTGGTATTTGGGCCAGAATTGTTCAAGAATATGGAATACCATGTTATCACTCTGTAATTTTCTTGGCTGCAACAAAAAATCTAAGAGGTAACCACAAACCTACTTTCAGACTGGAAGTAAGCCTTATGACAGTCTAGAGAGGGCTCTCTCCTATCATTTTTCCAATTAGTACAATGGCTAGGTGCTATGAGAATAAAATAGTATGAAATGGTTAGTAGGGCTGAGAGGAATATCTATTGGGCATGGATTCATAAGGGAGATCAAATGAAGGTTTTCAGAACTTGGTAGAAAACTTTTAATCTCATAGGCCAGACAACCAACTATTGCTAGACTTAAAATCTTAAAAGATGGATAGATGAAAAAGAAAACATTCAAAGTCACACAGAGAATCCAGCTTAGATGAATTCTGCATAAACTTATCAGTCTGAAAATGAAAATTTGAAACAAGATAGACACATAGCATATGAAAATGATTTCTGCATCAATACCTTCTCATTCAAACATAGAAGAATACATTTAATGGAAACAAAGAAATATAACACATACACCAGGAACACAGACTACAACAACTGAACACATGAATCTCTGAGCAAAAGCTTCAAACACTTGTCTTCCAACCTTTCATTAATGTTCATAAAATATTACAAATACCAACAATCTTCTTACTCAACTCTCAAACCCTTCTATTGTCTTTTTCATTACAATAAATAACATTAATTTTTATCTTGATTCCATGAAGTCAAAATAGTTAGGGTTTCTCACCCAAAAAGAAGTTACAACTGATAAATTAATTTCTTAACAAATTCCCAACTAAATTGCCACAAGTTCCTACAAATTAGGGTTTTAGTTTCTGACTAACTCATACGCCATAATACATTTCTGTTACATACATTCGTTAGAAAAAAGGTTACATTATCCAAATCTGTTGCTGACTTATCGAACTCACCCCATTTGACAACTAAAAATACTCGTTTACATGCTCACTGGTGATTTCGCAACAAACCGAACTTTTTGCTGTGAAATCTTTGTTTTAGCAGTTTGACAACGAGAGTGCTGCGAAATCTCTTTTTTTCAGTTGCTGATGTTGAAAACCACTTCATCCTGGATCCAAAACCATAGATAGCTTCACAAAAAAAACACGACTTATCCTGAGTGTTATCATGTTATTCCATTGCAGCTTGGGCCAACAAGTCCATGTTTCTTTTTGCCATTTGTTCCTTTATCATTTTGTCCTTTGTCCTCAATACCTTATTCTGCTTGTACAAATTCTTCACTTGTTTGTGTAGAGGTAGATACCTCCTGACCATTATTTTACCATTTTCCAAAGCTTCTTCACACAGGTCCAAATGTTCAGCTATCCTCCTTTTCATATGACTGCTTTCTTCCCTTAAATTTACAATTTCAGCGTGAGCCTCCTTCAACTATTTCTTTAATATTTTGGTTGTCACGTCTTCTTTTTCTGGAGGAGACTGAACCTCAACTACTTCCTCAACAACACAATGAACATGTGTCTCAAATTTGTTTTCCTCAACTTGGATCTGCTTTCTTGTTGATGACCTAGTTACAGGCCCGCCAAGCTTTTATTTGTTAAATATTTTTGAACTAAACCTCACTTTCTTTCCTGATGGAGGTTTATCTTCTACAACATATTTAACTTCAAGACATGGAAATGTTTCATCTGTAGGAATTTCATCTACATGATCATCATCAACTGGATCTTTCTTTACAAGATTTTGTTTATGTGCTGCAGACCTGGTGAATGGTTTCCTGGGTTTTGTCACTTTTACTTCTTCAGGAGGGAAAATTAGTTTTTCACTTTTTATCTTACTTCTTCTACTTCCAGGGGTCTTCTCAATATCTACAACTGTTTCAACACCTTGAAATGGACTTTTACCCCTTTTTATGGATTCTTTGCTAAGCAAAATCTTGGTTACAGTCACATGCGTTTTGATCACAATGGGTTGCTCCTTGTTATCTCCTTTTTTCCTTTTCAAACTACTAGAGACTTCTTTAGTACTTGTAGAAGGAGTATTGCCTTTGGATGGTGGGGAATTAATAGTTTCAGCACAAAACCCTGATGCCACCAAAAATGAATTCCATTCTCTTTTTGCTTTCTTAAGTTCTTCAAGGACCAACAATTTAATGAGACTGAAGTGAAAAAGACTGGGCTCAACTTGATTTGACTTAGCTTGTACTTTATCATCCATTTTCCCCAGGATCCTAGAGAGATAATATGGGGGGTTTAGGGTTTTCTTACCTGTAAAGTGCATGAGCAATCTGATATGGTACATGTATACCTTGTTTAAATGCCCTTCACATGTGAAATATGTCTGTATTACCCTCAACAACTTATCATGGTGTTCAAGCATGTAACTCCTAGGCACTCCTTTTTGTTGAAATAATGTAACTGCAAAGTGTATTATAATTATTATTGTTGCATTATTCATTAGATCAATCCCCTATTGCAGATTGATCATGTCGACTATTGTAAAAGACCAAATCCCCTTTTGCAGATTGGTCAAAACATAATTGTAATAGGAAAAATAAGAAGTCATCCCCATAATATATTAAAGGTGGTTATAACCACCCAGAAGAAGAAGTCGGCCCTGCCAGTGAAGAGACATCTCTGTCCACACGTGCCAGAGTTGTATAAATAAGGAGGCTAGCGCCTCATTTAGTCACACACT
>SNQJ01S0038419.1:41660-63392 GCA_010110895.2 Picea sitchensis | reverse complement strand
AGAGAGAGAGAGAGAGAGAGAAAGGCACATTCTTGGGAGAGGAATTTCTGTATTTGTTTGAGTTATCTCTTGGCATTGTATTGGATATCTATAATAAGGAAGTTTTGTTGGGTTTTCTCCCCCATGAGTGTTTCCTAGGATAAATGATGTGTCTCTTGTGATTGTGTATTTCTCAGTGATCCTATCTTATGCTATTGTTATCTAGTTAAATGCAAAGAACTCTAATAATATCTTAAACCTTAACACTTTTGACAGTTCTCATTTTTAAATTCTTCTTTCAAATAGTCATTACAATAGGAGGAATCCAGAGGTGTTCCCTTGAACCACCTCTCACCTTGCATGTATATCCCTGTTGCTAAGGCAATTATCTGTTCAATGACTTGAAACTCCAGTGATCCAACCTTTGTCTTGGTTCCTTCAAAATTTAGGGAAAATTGCTTTGCCCCCTCCATGTGTCCTCCCTGTAGCTTTTCACAAAATGTGAGGCATCCTACTACCTGGAAGGATTCTCTGAAAACAGGATTTGAGTCTAGCAACTGCAAACCTTGGGGTTCAAATATCACTATGTTGCCTCTCTTGTGAACTTTCTTCTTCTCTTTGTTTTGCTCTATGGTTGTTTCTGAAGATTTTTGCGATGATGATGGGTGTAGAGGATATCAAAGCTTAGACAAAATGCAAGGAAAAACCTGGTGTATTAGGGTATAGTTGGAAGATAGGGTTACAAGGCTTTAGCAGTAGGGATTTTGCAGCGAATGAGATAGCACAACTTTGATAGAAAATTAAGGTATTAACACCTGAGGAAAATGAAATAGTAAATGGAGTTTCAAGGGTGTCAACTGATAGAGCGAGATTTTAGGAACTTAGCAACAAGTTGAGCTGATCCAACAATTTCGTAGCAGACATGCAATTTCACAACGCATGTGGTTTCACAACAATTGGGAGGGGTTTCACAACAACTGTCACAGTTTCATAGCAAAATTAGAAATTCAATAATTCAAAAGAGGAAACTCCTCATGACTTATAAAACTTGATTTGCAATGACTGTACCAACTTTCATGACCTCATTCCCATGATTTCCTGACCATTATGGAAAGATTTAAAGTGATTTGACATGATGGCTTGGTCGCTGCGGAAAGCTAGGAGATTTTGCAACGCATTTGAAATTGATTGGTTACACATTTTGACAAGGTACCAAACTGGAAAGGGAAAGCTATGACACTTTTGGTACACTTGCAAACATGTTCACATGACCTTATTATGACATTGTGCAATGATTTTGAAACTCACCCTCTCTAATGATGACATGAAATCATGTAACCAACTGACTTGACCTGGGGAAAGACTAACCAATGTAACTATGACTTGGAATGACACTCTAACCCCCTAGACATGATTCAATTTAGACCAACATGACTCATAAGTGAATGAATTCAAAAATATTTCCATGTGACATTTATCCTAGGACCTTGACACAAATTGTTTTAAGCAATGAATACATGACCACAATACTGACTCAATCAAAACCATTGTTTTCACTTTGTAATAATACTCCCTAACATAGGCTCCAATGGGGATGCTATCCTCCCATGAGGTAGCACAGAACCAACAGACCAATGTCTTATCCATTGGGATTATTATAAGACTAGAAACTTATTAAAAGACTTACACAAAATTGAACTATTCAGAGTTATTTATGTACAAGATGAACTAAAATCAAACTAAAGTCACCCTTCTGAATCTTAGGGCCTTCACCTTGGGCTTCAAACTCTTCAGAGTGTCATTCACACCTGCAAACTTTAGAAGTAAAATGAATATTTACAATGAAGTGAATAGATAAAATTGATTTCATGTTAGGTAGTGTTTTAAGAACCTCACATTCACTGATCCTCTAACAAGAAGTTCTCCATCCAAATCCTCCAAAATGTAGGCATTGTTTCCATGATAAACAACGATCTTATAGGGTCCTTTCCAGAGATGATCAAACTTTCCATGCTTTCCTTTTTCTTCATTTCGAGCATCCCACTTCAACACTTCATCATTAATATGGAAATGAACAACTTTTGTTTTCTTATCAAAAACTTTCTTCATCTTTTCCTGAAATACCCGAGTGTTCTGCTAGAACCTCTTCTCTCATCTGTTGAACATGAATGAACTGATTTATTCTTCTTTGAATATCACTGGGCTCTGCTTCTTTCTCTTGCAACAATTTCATGACTAGCAGTCCCAAAGAAGTAGGAAAGACCACTTCTGTACCATATACTAATTGGAATGGTGAGTTCCAATTGAATTTTTAAGGCTGATCCTATCTAACCACAATGCAAATATCAACTTCTTATGCATAACCTTTTTGTTCTCATGCATTAATTTTTTGATGATTCTTATTAAGATTTTGTTTGATGACTCAGCCAATCCATTACCATGAGGGTAATAAATTGTAGAATGTCTTAGTGTTATGTTATAATCTTCACATAACTTGACTATTCTTTTAGACTTGAAAGCTACTGCATTGTCAATCATGATCCTCCTAGGATATCCAAATCTGGAAAAAATATTGTTTTCTAAGAATTGAATTATCAAAACATCAGTTGCTTGTCTTATTGGGACAACCTCAATCCACTTGGTAAAATATTCTATTGTAGTCAATACCCACTTACACTGACCTGAAGATGTCAGATTGATTTTACCAATGAAATCAAGACCCCATTGATGGAAGGGTGCCTCCACTAAAATGGGCTTTAATGGAAATGGCAACAAATTCCTCTTTCCTTAAAAAACTTAACATTCATGACAAGCTGTCACACCCTTATACACATCTGCAAAGATTGTTGGCCAATAAAATCTTGCTTTGAGAATTTTGTTCACAGTGGTCTTCTAGTAGTGATTTCCTCCACAATCACCTTGATGAAATTATTTCATAATCTGTTGTGCCTCTGCTTCTAGTAAACAATTCAATAAAACTCTTCCTGGATCTTTCCAATACAAAAAACCATCTATGATACATAACTTAGCAACTTTTAATTTCAAGAATTTGGCCTTAATTTTTCTTAGCTCTGGTGGTTCTTGTAAATTCTGGAAAATATAAATTATATCACTATACCATGGAGATGCAAGAAAATTTTGAGATACCTGAGGTGTTGGTTCTGCATCTATTGAAAAATTTACGGTGAAATTAATTCCTAAGAGATCAAAATTTGACTGAGCCATCAATGTTTCCAATCCTTGACCTTTGACCAACTTCGTTGGCTTTATCTCCAGATCATACTCCAACATAACTGCAATCCATTTTTCTCTTTTACCTTCAGGATCTGACTGAGTTAAGAAGTCCTTGATTGCACTGGTAGGAACATAAGAAACAACATGAGAATATAGGATATAAACTTTGAACTCCTTCAATTCCTTCACCAGTGCATATGCCTACTTCTCCATGATGTTATAGTTCAATGTTGAATCTCTCAATGATTTACTGTAGAAGGCTATAGGATGCTCCAAATTATGCTCATTTTTTTGCAACAATACTCCTGCAATAGTATGTTTGGAGGCAAAGGAGAAAATCATAAAATCCTTAGTGTAATATGGGATGATTAACACTGATGCTTTAGAAATTTCTCTCTTTATGTTATCAAATGATCCCTTTGCTTCAACAGTCCATTTAAACTGATTATTCTTTCTCAACATATGAATGATGTACTTAACAATTTCATCAAAGTTTGATATAAACCTCCATAGGAAATTCACTCTGCCAAGAAAAAGATTGTACTTCCTTTTTATTTATGTGATTATCTATTTTTTGAATTGCTGCTACTTTGCTTGGATCTATCCCGATTCCTTCCTTTGATATCACTTGAGCCAAGGGATTTCCCTCTTGCATTTCAAAGTTTGACTTTTTTGGATTCAAAGAAATACCAAACCTCTTGTACTTCATAAAAACCTGTTTCAAATGCTTCAAATGTTCATCATCTCAGCCAGAAAAAACCGTACCCAATAGTTCTGTGAAGGACATTTTAACTCAGCCTGATCCCGAGGGAAGAAGGGGAAAGTGGATAGCTGTGTTGTTGGAATATGACCTTGAGATCAAACCTACCAAGTTGATCAAGGGGCAGGGACTTGCAAAGCTGATGGCACAGACAAATTGTGAGCTCTTGGGAATTAATTTCATTGCTGATTTGTCAGCAGATTCAAAAGAAGAAAAGGCCCCTCAGGTATCCCAAAAATTCCTCGACTCCCCATGGTACACTGACATTATTTATGTGTTGAGAAATCTACAAGATCCTCCTAAATTGAACAAAACTAAGGCCATGTTTTTGAAGATGAAAGCAACAAAGTTTTGTATTTTAAATCAATCTTTGTATTGGAAGGATCCTGGAGGAATCTTGCTGAGTTGTTTGCTGGAGGAAGAAGTGGAAAATACCGTAAGAGAGTTTCATAAAATTGATTGTGGAGGGCACCATTATTGGAATAATACCATGCACAAGATATTGAGGGCTAGTTTCTATTGGCCTAGCATTTTTTCTGATGTTTACAAAGAAGTTTCAAGATGTCATGAATGCCAAATTTTTGATGGAAAGAGAAAATTGCAGCCTTTTCCCCTGAAGCCTATCTCTGTTGAGGCACCTTTTAGACAATGGGGCCTTGATTTCATAGGAGAAATTCATCCACAGTCCTCATCTCAACATAAATGGATACTGACAACCACATATTATTTCACCAAGTGGATTGAAACAGTCCCTACCAAGCAAGCCACAAATATTGTTATCATTTAGTTTTTGGAAAACAATATTTTGTATAGGTTTGGTTGTCTAATCAAAATCATTACAGACAATGCAAAAACATTTAAGTCCAAAAAGATGGAAAATTTTTGCAGTGATTACAATATAACTCTTGGCCATTCCACATCCTATTACCCTCAAGGTAATGGGTTGGTTGAATCATCCAATAAAAGCTTAACCATAATTATAAAAAAACTGCTGCAAGATAACAAAAAGGCTTGGCACAAGAATCTTATCCGTGCACTGTGGGATAATAGGATCACTACTAAAATGTCTATTGCCACTTCACCCTTTTAGATTATGTATGGAACATAAGAGATATTTCCTACTTCATTAGGATTGCCAGTGATGAGATTGTTACAGGAGCAAGATGTTGAACTAGATGCCACTTAGAGGAGGACAAATGAAGTAATCCATGTCCAACAAACAAGGGAGAAAGCCTTCAACAACTCTTAATTACACCAAGATAGAATTAAAAAGGATTTTGTCAGGCATACTAACGAAGATGATTTTAAAGTAGGGGATTTGGTGTTGAAATGGGATGCCACGAATGAAGACAAAGGAAAACATGGGAAATTCGACCATCTGTGGCTGGGACCTTTCAAAATTGTGGCATACCATGGAAATAATGCTTATATGCTACATGAACACAATGGAGATCTCATTGGTGGAGGACCTGTGAATGGCAGGTTTCTCAAGCATTATCTCGCTTAAAGGAATTTTCACCCTTTCCATTCATTGTATATAACCATTTTTGTTTTTTAGTTGAAGTAATCGAAATCAAATCAGCAGAAATTGAAGCTTGAAGCGAAGGCCCTAAGTTATGCTGAGTATAATTTGAGTTTTTTGAATAATATGTTGATAGATTTAGTTGCAGGAGTAAAGTAAAGCCTAATGGGTAGACACTCAATTTGCCGTTCTTTGCTACCTCACTGGGAGGGTAACATCCGCAGTTGGACCCCATGTTATCACCGGTAAAATTTTATGTGAAATCGAGATTTCAGGACGTAGCGAGGCACTAAACTGGTTTGGAAGCCCGATAAACCAGGGAAGGGGTTAAATCTAGTAGGAAGAGTCTAAATTTGGTGGGGCGGTAAAGTGATGGGACCCGATACGTCGTGGATCGCGAGCTCTCTAGATCAATGGTTGAGGATCATTTCAGGGGGAGAAGCTGCGCGGATGATAATTTCAGAAAGCGGGTTGAAATCTCAATCGTGGTTTCGGTCAGGGCTACGTGGCACCACCAAGAGCATTTCAGGGTGAAAAGAAGGTTTCCCCAAACCACTTCCTCACGCCCCCAAAATTTGGAAAATGTATAAAAGGGCAGTGGTTATTTATTTTATTACTATTTTGAATGCTGGATCGTTTAAAACTTGGCGCGATCACCCTTGTTCAACTGTAGCTCAACAATACACCAACTACATGCCATTTACACTCATATCCAGGTATTTTTCGTCACGACCATGGATCCTATCATAACGTCAGTACTAGAACAAGACCCTGTGGTGAATGAAGAATCCCTAATTGACCGAGATCCAAACGTCTTTGATACCAAAATCACCATTTTTCCCATCTATGTGTCCATAAGCAACCTATCCGACAATGTAGGAAGGTGTATACCATTCCTTGAAGTAGTCCATGCCTCCATAGTCTCGTATGTTGTCAAAATCACTTTCCCTTTTCACGAATATAGAGGTTGGTGTGCTGAACAATATTCACATGAAGAAAATGTCGTAGTGAATAAACAAGGATCTGAGGTCATGTGTAGGGTAGAGAGTTTGTCAATTCGATATGCCCTTAGTATACCAGAGTCTTTATCCGTAGTGTCTAAACCTTTTAATGAAGAAAAGCTAATTAGGGTATACAAAGAATGTCCATCAGAAGTCAGAGATCTGTTTTTACAGACAATTGTCAAACCAAAACATTTTTCAGAGAGTCTGTCTTTGCCAATGAATGTGAGTATAATGGTTATTGAAGTCCAATGGGTCTGTTCCCTTTTGAGTCAAGTCTTAGGTCTAGATAATGACAAACATGTGGTCAAAGTCATGCTCGGTTTTCTATTGGTATTTTTCAAGTCAAATTCTAGTCAGTCAGTCCGTATCAGTTTTGATCAATTCATAGCTGATAATATCCATAAACAACTAGTGAATTTTTGCTGTCTAGTGCATTTCAGATATTACACCTATTTTCTGAAGATTTTCCTGGAAACCAATAAGAGAGAATTTCCTGAAGAAGCATTCATATCAATTGAATATAAGAGGATTACATTGATCATCTTCATCAACAAAGTCATGTCCAGGGTTTACAGTTTGATTTTCAACACCAACCTACCTAGAGTTCTGGATGACATGAGGAGTTATTTACAACCAAATCTAGAAAACAGAGTGGGGGACTGGGTACTATTCATGCATTCAACAGTAATATGGGTTTATGGTTGTCATGAATCCCCTTATCTATTGCCTATTTTTCTGACCCCCAGAGTCTTTTCCCTTGAATTCATCATGCATAGAATTATATCTGAGATAAAGCATTTCCTGAAATTGCACAAAGCCTCCAACCTCAAATAACCTTTTATCATTGGCCCCTTTGTTGTCAAAACTAGATCATGCTTATCTCAGATTCAAGCGAAGTGCAAATAGTTTGGTTTTTCACAGCTACAGGGAAGAAGATATGATCCACACCAAATCATATCCAAGAGAAGATTGATGAAAAAACATGCCTCTTATGGGCATGAACATGTTGAGGGTTTTGATAAATTGGAAAACCTAGAAGTTTGTGTTGATATGGAAGAAATATTGCAATGAACTGAAGCACAACAAGTGGAGGCAACCCTGCAAGAGAGTCAAACACAACAAGCTCCTCAGAAATTGATATTCAAAGTCCCCAAGGTAAGTGTTTATAGCAAGAGAAACAGTTCAAAGGCCATGGGCACCAGTGATTAGAAGACTGCTCCTAAGAATATGAAGATTACACAGTCCCCATAGATAGTGGACGTAGAAGAGGAAGAGCCTAAAGAACAAGTAAACATGGATATGGTGGAAAATGGCACTAGCATTGTAGAGGTTGAAAAGGAAAGCAAACTCCAGAGTGAAGGGAGATCAAGAACCTTTAGCAGCAAGAAACACATCTTTGATAAAACATCTGGGGAAACAACAAACAACAGAATTGGCTTCTCTAGAACATGAAAATGAAACACTTCGTCAAGAGACACTGGACTACAAGGCTAAGGAATTGCAACTAGAACAAGAAAATGTTAGGTGGTCCCAAGATCAGACATAATTGATAAACAAGGTTGTAGCCATACCTCTTACTGCATAACACTGAAAGACTTGTCCAGGCTATGTCACAAGTTAGCCTGAAAGAAGGGGAAATCAAAGGGCTAAAAGGGAGCATAGATAAATTGAAGTAGGAGATACAAGCAAAGGATGAAAGAATGGTTCAATTTCAAAAGGAGAATCAAGCCTTGCGGGAAAGGATAGAGAAGTTGAAGATGATATTAAGAGGCAAAGGCCTGTTGCAGGGAGCCAAGCATATCATCTGAGACTCTATAGCTGCTGAAGCTGCCAAGTTTAGAGTGTATTTGAATTTCATCAATGATAAAGACATCATATCCATCATATCCAAAAGCAGATGCACTGTTGTGAATGAGACTTTAGCAAATAAGCCATCAGAATGGGCCCAAAATGCCACAAATCTACTCAACTCCATTCCTACTGTAGAACTTCAGACTATTGGAGTTAAAGACATAACTACATTGATCATCTGGGCTGGGAGGGTTATTGCTAAACAAAAACCTTTTGAAATCAGTCCCAACCAAGGAAACACAGGTGGAGAAAAGTGTGCAAGAGTTCAAGGATCTGTTTGAAGAATTGTATATTAAATGCCTCCCACCATTTTGGGATGGTAAAGGAAAATTATATGATCAGGAAGAATACAACGCTCGCCTCACTCAGTGAAGAATGGATCACTCCAAGTTTGAAACCCTGGTTGAACATCTGATTATACATTTTGAGATTCTGAATCAGTTCAAAGCAATGAAAACTGGACTACCAGTCATGACATATGCCTCCTGCATTGACCTGGAGATTGTGATCAAATAAATGATGGATTATGATATCCCTTCTGACTTGCAATGGAAGGAGATAGTACTGCTGGGTAAGACAAAGTGCGTTTTTCCAAGGTCAAGTAAATGATGTCCAGGTGTCACTGAAGATGGAAGACCAAGTGGAAGACCAGAGCAGAGCAAGTGGAGAGGAAAGAAACTGAAGTGCCAAAGGAGTCGGAAGCTGGATCATGAAACATTTTCTTGCCAAATTATCGTAATCGGTTTCAAAAACCGAAACTGTCATTTGTAATCATTGTAATTAATTTTAGGAACTGAAACGTTGCATTTCAATTATTGTAATCGGTTTCAAACCGAAGGAACTTGAATTGTATAAATATTAAGGGTTCCAAATGTATTAGTGTTGGCAGAATTTCAAGGGCACGATTTTAGCTATTTGGAACTTGAATGTAATTTTTTGAAGCTGAATTGAATACACATGCTGAAGTCTTGAAGTTTCCATGAAAAGATTCTAATGGTGGTGAACCGAGTTTTGTCTCCTTTCTTTGTATGTATTTCCTATATTTCTGATTTCATTTTCACTGTCTTCTGTTTGAATTGGATAGTCAAAGGCCCATAATTCATCTTGTGATGCTCTCAGCTGAAGAAATTTAAACTGTGTTAAGTTCTTCCTAACTAATTTAGAATTCATTTATTTAATGCTATGATGCAGTTATATGTTTTCTTTTCGTCCTACACTATGCAAATTTACAAATTATAACTCAGACTTATCGCCTCATTTAGCCTTTATCCTCTGGAGAGTTCTATCGACCAGTCAATGCTTCCATTCGTTTTCAAAAGTTGGACTCCATAGCCCTAAGTGTCCCTAGCCTTCCTTGCCAACAAAATTATAACCCCCCCCCCAAAAAAAACAAAAACAACAACCAAACCTAGCCATTGATTTTCGAAGAAATACCAAGTGACAGGAGAGAGCCCTCTCTGAGCTGAGCAGGCTAGTACCCATCTCTAAAGTTGGTTTGTAGGTTACCTATGTCGTTTGTTTTATCAACCGAACAAATTTGCGGAGTGCTAATAGGAGGCAAAGGAGAAAATCATAAAATCTTTAGTGTAATATGGGATAATTAACACTGGTGCTTTAGAAATTGCTCTCTTTATGTTATCAAATGACCCCTTTGCTTCAACAGTCCATTTAACCCGATTATCCTTTCTCAACATATGAATGATGTACTTAACAATTTCATCAAATTTTGGTATAAACCTCCGTAGGAGATTCACTCTGCCAAGAAAAGATTGTACTTCCTTTTTATTTATGTTATTATCTATTTTCTGAATTGTTGCTACTTTGCTTGGATCTATCCTGATTCCTTCCTTTGATATCACATGACTCAAGATCTTTCCCTCTTGCATTGCAAAATTTGACTTTTTTGGATTCAAAGAAATACCAAACCTCCCGCACTTTAGAAAAACCTGTTTCAAATGTTTCAAATGTTCATCATCTCAGCCAAAAATAACTGTAATGTCATCCAAGTATATCACAATGAACTTATACCTTTCTTCTACAAAGACTATATCCATAGCTCATTGGAATGTTGGTCTTGCGTTCATCAACCCGAATGCCATATTTTCATACATGAATGTTCCCCAAGGTGTGGTAAAAGCTGTCTTTTCTTGGTCATATGGGTGCACCATGATTTGATTATACCTTGAATAACCATCTAACATTGACATTTTTTGTGATCCCACAATTTTTTGTAAAATGTAATCCATCTTTGGGAGATGATAGTTCTCCTTCAAAGACACCATGTTCAAATTCCTGAAATCTACACACAACATGATTTATCCATTCTTTTTTTCTAACAAGAACCAAGTTTGCCAACCATTTAGAAAACCTCAATGAGACAATAATCTTTGCATCAAACAATTTTTTTACTTCTTTCTCAATCAAAGGTAGGAGCAATGCATTTATCCTTCTTAGTTTCTGTTTAAATGGTTTCTGATCTTCTTTGATTGGGATTGTATGTTGAATGATATTTGTATCATAAACCTTCAAATCTTCATAACTCCATGAAAACACATCTGAGAATTCCTTCATTGATTTAAGATACCTTTATTTGTTTCCCAGAGTTAAATTATTTGACAATTTGATGAGTCTTGGTTCCTTCTCATTTTTAATGTTGCAGTCTTCTGCCTCACCTTCATTTGGAGTCACCTTTGGTTTTTTTTCCACATCATTATTATCAAACAACTGTTCAAGAGGAGCCAAACCCTTTGGGATGCAATTATTCTTCAATTGAATAATCTCCTTTCCAACTTTAACATTCTGATAATCTTTTGAACTTGGAGTCAAATCTACATCTTCTTCTTCAACAAAAAGATTTTCTTCATCTATGTGTGTACTAGAAAATTCATCTAAATTTTGAAGGAATATAATTACTTGTTTATCATCTTCAAAGACCTGCCAATATTTGATATTGTTAGGGACTGATGGCCTGTGTTTGACTTCAATATCATATTTTTTATTTGGATGAATGCGAATTTTAAAAACACTGGCTGAGGTAGCTAGGACATCAACAATCATATTCTGCCCTTTGGGTATCAGTGATACATCATATTCTATGAATCCTTCCAACAAGTCTAGTATTTCATTCATGTATGCCCTCATTCTGGGGTGTTTAGTTTGGTAAATACCTTTAACTTGATTAATCACCAGTTCAGAGTCACCATGCACATCTATTCTCTTAGCTTTGAACTCTTTCAAAGTATTTAACCCCAAGATCAAAGTCTCATATTCGGCTACATTGTTTGTACAGTCAAAAGCTAGTTTGAAAGAACAAAGTTTTGAGGCACCCTTTGGAGGAACAATCTATACACCTGCCCCAACTCCTTCTCTACTAATAGCTCCATGAAAATCCATATTCCACAAGCCATTATCATCATCATATTCTTGATCTAAAATAGTCTCTTCCTGCAACTGTTCACCTTTCTTCTCTGGAATTTCTGGTTCATTCTTGCCCCCCTCTTCAAGACATAAATCATTATAAAAAATAGAAGCTCCAATATCAATATTAACAACATAGATAGGGTGATTATTAAGTCTATCTGGGATACTTACCATATAAGCCAACTATTTTTCTCTATATAATCTTCTTTGTTGCCCAAACACATGAATTGTAGCATACGACATATCCATCTGCAAAGTACCCTTTAGTTTTGCTGCCTAGGACCTAGACAATAGACTCCCAAATTTAGGTGGAATGTCAACAACCACCACATCCATGACAACACTTTTAGCTGGGATCTGGGTTAAGGTGACAACACGATATTTAATCAACCCTAATCATTTCACTTTCCTTGAATCAAATGAAAACAAGTCTTTATATGGCCTTGTGATATCCAATCCAAGATTTTCCATAACCACCTTTGGCATCAAGTTGTGGGATGCCCCTGAACCTAACATGACATTATGCAGGGTCATATCATGAAAATTGACACTGACATAGAAAAGAGGTACTTCATTGTCATTATCACATTCTGCTTCAACCATTGGGCCAAAAAGGAAGGTAGGATGGTCATTATGAAGGTTTAGAGTGTCATAGGTTTCTCCTGTTCTCAACATTTTCATAATCTGACCTCTATATTCAGTATTTTTGATAAGCTCATTAAAAGGGATTGAGAATTTTAACTTAGAAATTTCATTTTCAAGACTAAAAGTAGTCTGCGATTGATCTACCTCTTTACTGTTAGCATCCTTTTTTGCATCTTGATCTTTCTTTAGACCATCATCCTTTAGATTGTTTTTCTCTGGCATGTATTTTCTTGGAGGATCTTTCTTCCTTTGACTAGTGGAGGGCTGATGAACTTGAACTTTATTCGAATTAACAACCACTTTTATGTTCTTGAGGTTATATTGTTTCTGAAATTCATAAATGACATTTTAATATCCTTGTTTGTATTCTTCTGAATCCAACAACATTTCATTGTCTTGTTCTTGCTGAAACATGTCATGTTCCTCTTTAGTCAAATCAATTTCGGAATCATCTTCATCAAACAGATGGATTTTATCTTCAGGTTCTTCAACAAAATCTTCAACATAGTTTTCTTGAAATGGAGGTCTGATTGGCTGATATCCCTGATTTCTTTGGTCTCATTGTCTTACTTGAGGGACTGGGGGTCTCTTGAAATTTGGATTCCTTACTTGAGGATCTTGTCTTTCTTTGGGAGGAGGTCTATTATCCATTGTTTTTCTTTCCACTAATTTTTCCATTGTCTTCACCATCATATCAAGCTTTATATATGAAGACTTAGAGGATGAAGGTTGATTTTCCTATTTTTCCTTCTTTTTCTCAGTTTCAACTTTAATCTTTATTTTTCTAGGTGCCATTAAATTAGCTTCTACCTCTATATCATCATTCATCATATCAACTAAAGTGACATATCTTCTTTCTCTTAGCAACAAGGAAAAATCACTACTGAAAGCATCAACATAGTGCAACTGGGAAGTTCCAATATGAGGTTTAACTTGATCAGGAATTGCATTATACACCTTCATGAACCTAGTGGAAAATTCTTGCACTATTTCAACAACATCTCTTTTCAAACTGTTATACTGTGTTAGGAGCTGTAATGTGTTTTTCTTATCCTCCCATTTTTTGAGGAAAATTGTTTCAAAACCTGGAAAATCAGGGATACTTCCTGCTGCAAGTCCCTTGAACCATTTCATGAATTCTCCAACAAAACTTTGTGAAAACAATCTCATTTTTGCATATTCATATTCAACTTCTTCTAAATCAACAAAATCCTTAAATTTGTCCAAACTTTGTTTTGTTGTGATATCTCCTTCTGCATTATAAGTTTTAATTATTTCAGAATAGTTCTCAGGTAAGTCATGCAGTTGAGTAGGGAGAACAAGAGGGGAAAACCTAGCAACCATGACTTTGATATGAATCTGTCTTGGGGTTGAAACTTGGCTTGAGGTTAAAGCTTTTGGAGCACTAGCACCAAGCTTTGGGGAAATGACACCAAGAGCAATAGGGAATAAATATTTAAACTTATTAATGTCAAATATTGTCTTACTTAGATCAAACTATGACTTAGTTCTAACCATAAACTTTTCAAACTTTACAACAAAGGGAACATCTTCAAGACTCTTAACTTTAGACTTTGGAAATGAAAATGTTATTTCTAAGGATACTACTATAAATGTGTTGAACCTGCACAAAATAGATCTAGCTAGAAAATACCACACACATTTGCAAAGAGAAATTGAAAAAGAAGAAGCAAGAGAGAAAGAATGGAAGAATTCTAAGTAACCATTATGAATAATGAATAATTTACACATGATATACTCTGTATAATTCAATGAATGTACACTGGAGGAGAACCGATGCACCATAGTGGTGGTCTAGAGTGATCTGGACACACACTAATAGTTACGGGAGAGAACTGCCACCTAGTCTAGTCTCTGAGGAAGTTACGGTAGTGAACTGCCACCTAGTTGAGTTAACTAGTCAACCAGTCTTCAGTTAACTGACTGAACATAGTGTAGTGAGGAGTAGATCAAGGAATCAAGGGTAATGCACTAGTCTGGTGATGATCTTGTTATCTCTCCAGGAGTCCTTCTTAGGTTGTAGCTTGAAGAATCTTGGTAACTTAATGTATGTTTTGATTTTGTGTATTTATTGGATCAAATGGGATAACTAACCAACTGGTTTGTTTTCAAGACTCTCACATATATATAATCAGGCAAGAAAAGGCTTTCAAGAGTTAATAATCAGATGAATAATTGAACTTGATGGGCGAAGAAGACTATATTTATCAACCAGAACATATATATGATGGGCTGAATAAAGATAGCAATGATTACTAATCAATCAATGTTTATGAATTGACATGATGAGATGACAATCACTTGCAATTAGACAAAATTGGATAGAGAAAGTAATCAATGAAAGTACAGAAAATAGAAAGAAAATGGAAATCTGATAGTAACAGAGAAAGAAGCTTGTGTATCTGTATTATATGCAAGAAAGGTCTAATACAAAAGTAGTATAGTTTAATCTCCAGACTCGAACCTTTTGTCTATAAAATTTATAGGCTTTATAGCCTTTACAATACTGTTCCAGATACTGAAAGTATGGATCTGTTATGCTAAAAATAGAAATAACACAACAACTTTTACAAAAAGTGGATGAAATCCCTTTCCAAAACAAGATGATTTGTCTTCAGTCTTCTTAGTCTTCGACAGTTGCACGAATGATCTGATGTGTGATGATATGACTGGTGTATTTTTCCAACAGCTGGAAAATACCTTCAACAGTTGTAGAATAACCATGAACCTATTCACCTTGTATTTTGCCTCAAAAATCTGAAACAATTTTCCCAATTGCATGTAGAAATTCATTTGAAATTTCCTTTAATCACTTGTCTTCAAAAATCTCTGTTTCGAGCTCCAAATCTATCTTTTCGCTTCTTCTGCGGTTTCGAAGGCTTACTGGTCTGGGACAGGTGGAATTAGCCATCGAAAGTCTTGGGATTCGATGACTTATTTTCCCTGAAAAGTGTGAGTTAGCTGCCGAAAGTCCTGGATTTGACAAAAAGAAAATACTTCAAAATTGGAGTTTGCCCTGCATTATTTGGAAGACTCTTGATGTAGGTTTTCAGCTGCTGCAGCTAAAACCTGAAGACGAGAATGAGTGCTTGGCTTTGTTGTCATCATTTTGATCTTGGTCTTCAAATATCTGGCAATCTTCCACAACTTGTGATTATGCTTCATTATAGTCTTCCTTTTCTTCTTTTCATTCACATGTATGAGTGCTAGCCTTTCAAAGGCCTCTCTGGTTTTGGCAACATTTTTTGACAAGGTTTCATATCCGGCCTTGATAACCCTCTCTAACACCTCTTTCTCTTCTATCTTTTCTTTCAGCTTTTCAATCTTTGCTTACTTGCTGATTTTCTTCTTGGTAGATACTTCAACCTCATCCAAACTGGTAAACCCCTCAGTCTGTGGTGTTTCCTCCATATCTAGTTCCATATTCTGATCACCTGGAGCTTCTTCTATAGCTGGTTCAGACTCAGAGTCTGAGTAAGGTAAGTTTAAAACATTTATCTGTTGCGGTGAAGCTTGGCCTGCAGCTTCATTGAAAACCAACTTCTTCTTTGCTCTCTTCTATTTGGAACTGGATACTGGTTCCTCTGTTTGCATTGGAGTGATGGCTCTCCTTCTCCTTGAACTACTTTGAGGTGTCAGAGACTTCTTCTTTGACTTCTTCTTGTTATTCTCAGGTTGAGTGTCCAACTCAAATCCTCCCCAAAGGAGGAGATACTCCCAGGTCTTCTCTCTCCTTCTGAGCTCTTCCACAATTATCATCTTGATGAGGCCAAAAAGGAACAGAGTGTTATGGATCTTGTTTGGTTCAGCCTGGACCTTATGAGACATTTTGATCAGGATTCTATGGAAGTAATATGGCAAATTGAGTGGTACTTTGTTTGTAAAATGATCCATCAACTTGAAGTGATATAACATCACCCTGTCATACCTCTCCTCACAGGTTATGTAGACTTGTATTGCTTTGAGCAGAATCTGCGACTTCTTCTCCAGGTATGATGTAGGGATGTCCCTCTTCCAAATGATCTCCTGAAACTTTGGTTTTAAATATGGTCTGAACTCTAGGTTTTTAGTAATGGTTGTCTTGAACCATCTCTGTCCTTCTCCTGGAATTTCTCTAGCAGCTGCTATGCTTGCTTCATCAATCTGCATCTCCAAGGGGCCAATTGTCACCTTGCACCCATAATAGGTCTTTGCAAAAGCCTCTGTAACACCTTGGTGGTATCCAACCTGCAATTTCTGGACATATGTGAGGCAGCCTACCTTTGAGAACATCTAATGGATCTCCAGATGAGATTCCAAGTATTGGACATTATCCAATTCCTTCCTGAGAAGAGGACCACCTCGCTTTCGATCCATCTGCAAAACTGTTAACAAACGCAATGACCTATCAAAGCACCTGAAACAAAGAGATCTCACCAATGGAGGAAATCTGAGGCGGTGAGGAAAACTCTTCTTGTTACCAAATGTAGAAAACTCGTTTTTCTTATAGGAACTCATGCATCGACTAATTTTAATTTGGAATGAGTACCATGATATCGATGGTGACAGAGATCTGGAGAAAAACGGGTAATTTCAATCATTACTGGGTGATTTCTTTAAAAAGATAGAGATTTCAAACCTTTTGCGTGAGGACTAGAGCAAAAAATGAATGATTGTCTTCAAACTGGGAGCTAAGATTGTGTAATCGTGCCAAGTTTCACATCAAAATGGTCATCATAACTTGAAGACACCTGTACTTTTTCTACATTCGGGCTTTGGCTGATGCGTTGACAAAAATTGCTGCCCTACACTTTCGGGGGCTAAGTGCGCCTCTGATCTGCCTTGTAAGCCACCGAAAGTACCTGCTTTCTGGGGCTTATCTCATACTTGAAAACTACAACTATCCGTCGAAAATCTTTTTCTTGATTTTTAAACATAATGAATGACAAATCCCTTTGTTTCTTTGGAATTTATGACTTATTCCCTATACTTGGAACTCTAAACCTCAAAAATTTAAATGTGACCTTTTATCATGACCATGCTATGACCTAAAACTCAAAATAAAACTAACATGTTTATTTTAGGAGATAACATCTAGCTCCGATTAGGGATGAAATCCTCCCTGTGAGGTTTCAAGAACCTTTATTGACTCAGTAGCCTTCCTATCACCTAAGACTCAAAACTGACTTGACTCAATATTCCATTGGGCATGGAGTTATTTTGACAAACAAACTGAAAATGAAAAACTGAAAATAAATATTTACAATAGAGGAAGGCTTGACAAAGCCTCATGAGAAATAAAGTTTGAGAAAACGCCCATTGAATGGGCCACTTGTGACTTCTTCACCTTCCAGATTCTAGAGAACACAAGTGTTGTTCTGTTGTACCTGTGCAATAATGAATGCACCTATCCACAATGCATCAAATTTTCCATGTTTACCTTTCTCTTGTCTTGTTGCATCCCACTTTAGAACCAGGTCCCCTGTTTTGAAGATGTCTGTCTTCACTTTCTTGTCAAAAGTCTCTTTCATCCTCCTCTTATGCAATTTTGTTTTCTCCAACAACTGTTGTCTAACCTGCTGCAACTCCACTAAATGAAGAATCCTTTTGGTAAGGTCATTAGGCTCATAATCTACCTCTTGAAGAAATTTGGCTACTCGTAATGCAAGTTGAATTGGAAAGACAACCTCAGTGCCATATACCAGTTTGAAAGGAGATGTGCCAATTGATTTCTTTTTGGTCACTCTGTCAGCGCACAAAGAAAATTTCAGTTTGAATCCCAACCCCTTGTATTCTGCTCGAGCAACTTTTTAATAATTCTTACCAGACTTTTATTTGATGACTCAACAAAGCCATTGCCTTGTGGATAGTAAGATGTAGAATGCACTAACTGAATCCCCATGTCTTCACATAAATTCACCAAATCCTTATGATTGAATGCAACAACATTGTCTATGACTAATCTTTTTGGGCAGCCAAATCTGGAAAATATGTGATCATATAGGAAATTTATGATCACAGTGTGATTAGCATTCCTCGTAGGAATAGCTTCAATCCACTTGGTGAAGTAGTCAGTGGCAACTAGAATCCATCTATGTTGATTGCTGGAAGGTGGATGAATTTCCCCTATGAAATCCAAACCCCATTGTTGGAAAGGGCCCGTGACCACAACATGTTTAAGGGGAAGAGATTTCAATTGCTGCTTACCTGCAAACCTTTGACACTTATCACATGCCTTGACATAAGCACATACATCAGAAAACAAACAAGGCCAATAATATTTGCCTCTCAAAATTTTGTGAGCAATGTTTTTACGATAATGGTTTCCACCACACTTACTACTATGAAATTCTGTCATAGTTTGGACTGATTCTTCTTTGTTAATGCATCTCAGAAGTACACCTGATGGATCTTTCCAAAATAACATCTTGTCATTTTTGAAGAATTTAATGGCTTTAAGTTTTAAATCTCTCACTTGTGTTTTTCTCATGTCTGGAGGAGCTGTAAGATTCTGCAAAAAATACATTATGTGACTATACCATTCATAGTCAGCCAAGTGAGAAGATACCTGCAATTCATAAGTGAGTTTCTCTTCTGAAATATGAGACTGCATACTTTCTGCATTTATCCCAACAAAATTTATCCCTAACATTTTCCAATTATCCTCTGCAAGAAGTTTGGCAAGTCCTTGGCCTCTGACAAGTTTGATTGGCCTAATCTCAATATCAAATTCAATCATTTTAACAATCCACTTGCTTCTCTTCCCATCAATGTCAGGCTGAACCAAGACATCTTTCACAGAAATGGAAGGAACATATGCTATTACCTTGGCCTGTAGTATATAGATCCTGAAGGTTTTAAGTGATTTGATTAGTGCATAGGCCTGTTTTTCAATTGGGTCATATTTGATTTCAACATCTCTCAAAACCTTGCTGAAAAATGCTATTGGCTTCTCATGCCCATCTTCATTCTTCTGTAATAACACTATTGCAATTGTATCATTAGAGGCAAATGAAAAAAATATAAAAATCTTTATCAAAATTTGGGCTAATTAAGATAGGGGCTGTCATAATAGCTTCTTTGATAGATTGAAAAGAATGTCTGGACTCCTCTATCCACTTTACTTCATAATCCTTTCTCAACATGCATGTGATATGTTTAGTAAGCTCTGCAAAATTTGCAATAAACCTCCTGATGAAACTTATGGTTCCAAGGAAAGATTGGATATCTTTTTTGGATCTGGGAGAGACAATTTCTGAATTGCTTCTACTCTTTCTGGATCAATCTTCATCCCATCTGCAGACATAATATGCCCAAGAAACTTGCCTTCTCTGAGTGAAAAATGATATTTCTTTGAATTTAAAGAAATTCCATACTTTCTACATTTCAAGAATGTCTTTATTAGATGCTGCAAGTGATCTTCAGGGATGTGTGAAAAAACTGTGATATCATCAAGATAAATCAAAACAAATTTGTCTTTTTCCCCTACAAATGCAATGTCCATTGCCCTCTGAAATGTGGCTCCCGCATTCATCAATCCAAATGGCATTTTTTCGTACATGAATGTACCCCATGGTGTGGTAAAGGCTGTTTTTTCTCTGTCATCTGGATGGATTGCAATTTTATTATACCCTGAGAAGCCATCAATTAATGACATGGCACTAGCTCCAGAAACTTTTTGCAGAATATGTTCCATCTTAGGCAATGGGTAATTATCTTTTCTAGAGCATTTGTTTAAATTCCTGAAGTCTACATAGAGTCTAATTTCACCATTTTTCTTTCTAACAGGAACAAGGTTGGAAATCCATTTAGAATATCTAAGAGGGATGATGATCTTGGTGTTAGCAACATTACTTGTCTTCGGCATCGGGATATCCAGGTTTGCTGGTTGCATGAGGAGCGCCCAAGTGCAACGCATAGAGGAAGTCCTTTTCGGACTTAAAATCAAGCGAGCGGGAAAAATTATAGTGTTAATGGTCCAGATCCACCCATATGAGCAGATCAACGGCCGGCGGGAAATCACGGATAGCAAAGTTGCACCGAGAATAGCACAAATAGATCATGCCCATATTGTATGAAGGGAAGAGCAGCAACAGTCCGTCCAAGGACGCGTGGCGTGAGATCTAGGCGCGTCGGCTTTTCGACAGTTGCGAGTTCAAAGGGTGAAGGTTTCATGTCGTTGTATATCTCGAAACCCCGAACCCTGAAGCACCAAAAGCGCCCAAAGGTGGGCCCACAATATCGAGGATCAGTCTCAACCGTCCATCTAAAGGGGACACCTGGTGTGTGATTAGGTTCCCTGCCTTCTCGCTCATCGCGATTTCGAAGCGCAAGAAGCAGCTTCCTCATATCCCCGATGCATGAAATGACGAGAGCGTCCAGGACCTGGGGCCCGCAATAGCGTCGGGTGAGTTTAGGACCGTCAGATTTGAAGGACGCGTGGCGCCAGATTAAGCGGTTTCGGCGTTTCGCTCATTGCTCTTTCAAGAAGCAAGGATCAGCCTCTTCATATCCGCGAACACCGAAAGCACCTTTGGGAGTAAGCACAGGGTCATAGCCCGTGGTCACTTGGGAGACAAAGAGAGCTATGCAAGAGGGGTCAAAGGCACCGAGTTCAGTTACAGAGGGGATCATCGCGATCTCCAGGCGCCATTGGATCCGATCTTAATCCTGTGTCTCGCTTGGAGTAATTGAAGGCATGAACGGGTGGTTGAAACCTCCTTTCATTCATTAAGTGTGAGGTATGGAGGGTCTGGCAAGCGATCTACTCGAAGGGGTCATGTGTACCGATTTTTCCAAAGAGGCCATGCCGAAGTCTTTGAAGAGACAGAGAAGTCTGCGCACGCTAGCTTGGAACTTAATGGATCATCTACCCTCCCTACAGGAGCCATGCACAGTTAAGATGGCGCGTGAAGAAGGATTCCAGTACGAGTTTGACTGAAAAGACACCTAGCCCTGGGTGACTGGGTGCGCCTCTGTTAGGTGAATTCTCCTGAGTATATAGGCTCAATTTTTGTATTTTGTAAGGGTCGATGGTTGAGCTAGGCTCCCGATTGTAAAGTTTTGTTGCAGTGCTGGTCGCTCTGGTTAATGTATAAGGAATTTGAGAGTTCTTACTTTATGGATGTCAACCTCTTTTTCCATCTCTTTGTTTACTATGTTAGAACAACTCGAAATTGGAGGATCCAGTCGAGTTGTGTTGTTGTAGGATGATGTATGTTGGATCACTGCAACAGTCGCAACATTTCTAATCAGTTCTTGTGTTTTCTCAGCGCTGGAATGGCTTGGAATTGGAGGATCCAGTCGAGTCACCCTTC
>SNQJ01S0038418.1:57256-70960 GCA_010110895.2 Picea sitchensis | reverse complement strand
CCTTGCAAATATGATTCTACAGTTTGAGAATAAACCCATTAACTTGAGCCACTTTCCATGTGAAATGGGTGAAGGATGAATGTGTTGGAAATTTAATTTAAAGAAAAGAAAGGGAGAAAATGTTTGTTTTAATAAGCATCTTGATTTATTCTTTCTACACATATATTTTGACTTGTTGTTCAAACTTCAAGCATGAGCCACATATGGTTATGGTTTATTGCACTTATGATATACTTGTTATTATTGTGGACGATTGATAAGTTTTATGAAATGGAAATCCTTCACTAGCAAGGAATGTGGGACATGACATGTTTTGGTGCTAAGTGTTGAATATACATATAAGACTTATGAAATTAATGTGGGGAGGCCAATTCGATTTTGGAATGAAATTTTATGTGGCAAGCATAGTGGACTATGTGTTGGAAGTTTGGGTGCACTCGTACTTGGTTGTGGTTGATGGAAATTAATGTGGGAAACGACGTGCAATTACTGCATGTTTCTCTTACCCTACCTTGAGGTTGCCACCTTCACTTTGTTTGCGTTTGTGTTCGTTTCTTTGGCTGATATTGCCTCTGTTTTTTCCAGCCTTGGGAAGAATAGTGGTGCTTGTTGGTTTTTTGGCATTTTCCTTACAGGTATGTTGGCTCTTACCTCTCCATTCATGAACTATAGCTCTGCTCCGAATAAAATCATGATGTTAGATCTTAGATTTGCTTACAGACTGTGTTTTCTTTCCAAAGTTTATAATGGATGTATGCAGGTATTACAACTGTGCAAATTGAATTTAAATGGAGGTTTCTTCCTGTTGGCATTTAAACGTTTCAAGATGAGAATAATGATCGATATTCCATTATGTTTGAAATATGTGATTGTGTTGCACCCAGAATGAATGATGCTTATTTTTCTATGACTGTTGGAAAATAATTATGGCAAGTACTTTAGGTTTCTCTCTTTTATGGTAATTAGAATTCAAAGGGTTTTCTGTAAAATAAAAGAATAGTTGGGTTTTTTGTATAATGCCATACCCTTTATCCAGTCTTTGGAAGACTTGCATCTCTTTTGAATTATCTTTCCATCATTTGTGAATATATGTGAGACATGAGTATTTTTCTTGCGGCCACCATAGGAAGTCTGTGGAAATTCTGTTGTGGAAATAAATGGTTAAATGGTTTTGCAAACCGCTTATTAATGTTTCTCCCTTACGTTTTCCCAGACCTCGGTTTTTATTTGATATATGGAAATTAGTAGATTTGAACTCTAGTCTTGATGTATGTTATAGTGTTGAACTGACAATGGGAAAGATTGGTTATATGCATGAAGTATTTTCTCGTTTGTTATTTATCTATGGGGATTTGGTTGATTTTGAAGTTATATGATGTTAAAATCAACTGATGAGCACTAGTTTCGCATGGGGTTTTAAACCTAGTTTGTTTATGCAACAAGTATTGGGGTTGTGATACAAGTGTTGAAAAGTGAAAGGTCGATAGCTTCTCAGCCTCCCATGCTGACTTGATGTAATCTGGTTTTAATTGTTTCGAATGACTCTGTTAACAGTCTCTTATAAAAATATTTGCTAATGGAAGAAAAAAAAAGAAATGTAAAGTTTGGCAGTCCTGAAACTTTCCTGGGGTTTTATATTGGACACTATAAAAAAAAATTGTGTCTTGGATTTGTATTGTTAACAGAGAAGAGTTTTTGTAAAATTATGGAAATGCCAATTTTTCAATAAATATTATTACATGTAACAGAACAATAATCATCTCATTCTCATTCATTATCTCACTTTCCACTCATTATATGTCCATTGCCTTCCAAAATACATTTAAAAAATCCCATGTTCTATCATTATGAATTTCATTAAAAAAAAAGGGGAAAAGAGAAAGGATTAACATGAAAAGAAAGGGGCTAGATGATGAATAGTGTTGGAAGTTTGGATATGGATACACTTTCTGTTACCTCTGCATTTTATTGAACAATATTCGTTGGTCGCTTCCCATCCATGCTACCATTTTCTTCTCATTACAAATCCCTCCATCTTCCCAATAGCCCTACCACTCCCTGTTCAAATGGAAATTGATTGTTGATTTTAAAAGTATTGATGGATGGATTGCATGTGCTTATGTTGTGACTGATAGATCCAAACTTTTGATTTTATTTAGGTAGAGTATTGATGCATGGATTGTTAAGATTTTTTCATAACATGATTGGAATATTGCTTAAAGATGATTTTATTTAGTAGAGGCATCAATGGCAGAGGTGCTAATAGAGGCACCGGAAATAATTGGCAAAGAGGCCATAGAAGGGCAGAATTTCGATACATTTTGGCGTTGATCCAAAAGAACTAAATCAACTTTTCCAAGATATGTTTTTTAATATAGTTGTCCAAGGAATTATGCAACCCATACCTAAGAGGCCTCCTTTCCAACCACATCAAAATTTCTCGGGTATCCATGTTGCCCCTCATGTGTCTATGCAGCCAAAACCACTTGCCAATGATGGTTGGGAAGAAATTGTTCATCATCCTGTAGTTCATCACCATAGTTAACATACTGTGTATTTTCCACTACTCCCTCCTCCACCATAAATAAATCCAAATTCCCAAGTTGATTGTGTTGTCTCACTAGTACAGTCCTCTCATGCAAGTAAAAGGCTAAAAACTAAAGTTCCCTCCAAGTCTTCTAAAGACTCCTCTGAATAAATATTCTCTCATCTCCACCTCAAATATGATTGTTCCCACATCATTAGTGTGATCCACCCACATGGTTCTCATTAGTTAAAGGTTGTTGCACTAGATAACTCAGATAAGGGATCAAGAGAAAGCAACAATGGAAAGAGGCAAAATGCCTCTCACTACAAATATGGTTTTTGATCTTATTAATGCTATTTTCTTTTGAGGACATTGTTTTTATTAGATATAACAATATTTTGGACAACAAATACATATTTAGACAGAGTTGTGGGACAACATGGATATAATTCTATTTTTGGATATAATAATGTTTTATTTTGCTGATATGAAAATATTTGATTATTAATATGAGGATGGGAGTTACAAGGTAGATGTTTGAATCAAATGTTTGGGGTATTATACTTTATGTTTTGATGCTATTTAAAATTGAAAATGGGAGTGACAAGGGGTCCCACCTATTTAGTTATTATTTAAATAGACCCTTATTTATATATTATTAATTATTTGTCTCAACTAATTAGTTAAGCTAATTAATCTTAACAAAACAAAGGTAGTTGAACTAACATAACGTATTGAGAAAGAATAAAAGCTCAATAAAATGAAGAGACAAGGAGTAAGAGAGAATAGAAGGAGAACTTATGCTATAAGGTTTGTTCTGTACTTGTGAGATACTTCCATTCTTCATTCATTCTGAGTTTACTCGAAGGCTTAACCATCTTGATGAAAACAGGGTCTTATTGAAGGCAACAAGATTCAAAATTGAATCATATATTTCAACAGCTTGTCTTTTAAGGTGTATGATTTATCTTTGGTAGTCTATGTGTTATTGTTTGTTTATGAATTAAATTTGATGACTGAAAAAGAATATTTTGCAGAGTCAAGTGACAACATTTTGTTGCAAGATGATCCATATCTTTAGCTTCAGTTTTCTTTTGTTGTCAGAGTCTTTTTGTATGGTTCCCATCAGAGGCTTCTAAATCTAACTTTGGTTCCTACCCTCTTAGGGGTTTGTAAATATAATTCATATTTGTATCTCATAATGAAATCAATATAAAAATCATATTTCTGATTTCAGTCTCACATGTGTATTATGATGATTTGGTTCATATTTTTTTTTTAACCTTGTCTCTTATCCATGTGCACACTTATGTAATTTCTTTCTTATTTTATCTTTTTTTTTTCACAATTAAATATAATAAATATAAAACCAACCTTGGTACCTCGTACTTAATACTTGTGGATTAAGTGATTGTCATTTTTTATTTTAAGGCCATAAACCTCGGGTGACATTCCCAACTATCTTGCCTTAGCCCGAAAAGATCTGAAAATGCTTGAGTAAGGTTCCTCATACTTTTTTCTCAACATCTGCCATTAGATATTGAAATTAAGCTCAATACAACTAATTCTGACCTTTTATTACATGGATTCGACCCCTATACCTGTAATATGACTTGTTCACATCAAGTCTCCACGAATTACAGTGTAACAATTGGGGATTTTTCCCAATTTCACTCAATTTCCGCCAGGGTACTTTGCAAATGCATAATTTTGACCAATTTCATTCAAATAAATGCCAATTCAACAACCTCTATAAAAACCATTTCTTCTTTGTGTGACTGATTGACATTCCTAGTACGTGTTTTCCCCAAATTCATTCACGAACTGGGAATTCTATTTAACCAATATCACTCAATCTTCCATGGCTTTACTGTAACTTCAAATTCAACCAATTCCATGTCTAAATTTTCCTAGAAAAGGGTTAAAAATTGGGAATATCTAATCCTGGGACCAAATTTGTTAAATTCCCCTTGAATTTAACAACATAAATTGGGGATTTTTCCCAATTTCACCTAGTTGCTTCTGATTTTCTCCATGGATGCATTGTAACTGAAAATTTGGCCATCTAGAGATCTGATTTTTGTCGCAATTATAGTTTGAATTTATCATTTTTAAATTCTGAGGCTCCCTTTCTTTAAATTCCCATGAAATTTCTTCAATTTCACTGTAATAATTTTATCGAACAATAGTATACATGCTCTTTCTAGCATTCTGTCAAATAATTTGATCACATACTCTACAATTTCAACTCTACACTATGCTAATTGGCCCATTCAGACTTAATGTTGAAACCTGGAGCTCTCATACCACTTTGTAACGTCCCCAATCCCCTGCTGGGAAATGCCACCTAAAAATTCCAAAACTTTGATACCAATAAATTTAATAAAGAATGGTATGCACATGAACAGAGTTATGTAAGAAAACAATAATGAATCATAAACATAATTATCACAGATATTCCATAACAACAATATATTATTACACACACAGTAATTAATACAACACATAAGAAACACTTATCTTGCATAAATTAAACACCAACTATGTGCATACCTTCCATGCTCTTCCTAGCCATAGACCACACTTCTTATAACTATCAACAGTGGGTCATCCCTGAGATGGGGCTAAAAACCCACCAGGGCCAATGGAATACTAAGCCAGGTTAAGGTCTAATAATCATCATAATTTCTCCTTCCAAGGTGCCCAACTGCTGCAACTAGCCTACAGTCTCTCATTCCCCACATGCATGTCCCAGCCCAGGAAGTGTGCCCCTTCTCTACTCAACAGTTCTTCGGCTGCCCCACTTCCCTTCAAGGGCTTCAACAACAAGTTGTACAATAAGTCTCAGGGCCCTGTAGCTATTTCCCAATGCACTAGGGAACAATTCCTAGTAATTTCTCACCCAGAGAAAACTACTCATGGGCATGACAGATGGCCTCTTTGAAAACACACATGCTTGAAAACCCGCTTCTTCAAAAATAATATAGGCTCAACATCCCACCTCTTCAACAACAACACAGGCTAGACAACCTACCTCTTTAGTCTTATTCTACCCAGAAAATGCTTCTAGGATTTCCCAATCCAGGTACGACTACATAGTATAACTCTCAGGTATGGAGGGTGGAATCATCCATGAATGATGATCAAATGATGGAAAATATGGGGAATTACACTATATCCCCCAAATTATATCTGCATGTGTCGTATGTGACACTTAGCACATAAGGGACTCCCTTGTCCCCACTTTTGAAAATTAGGATATATTCATATCCATACTTTGGATTTAATGAATACTAATATAATATTCCATTAGGATTAAGCCCCTTTCCTAGACTCTTATCCCCCCCCATTTCCCTTTCTAGTGGAGTTTGTCCCCCCATCTCTTTTTGTTTGGCTAGTATGCAACAATGATGTATTTTATTAATAATGTGAGTATGATTACAAATTGCAATATATGCACGCTATCCTTTTAGAAATCCAAGCTCCTCGACCTAATAATCACATAGGCACTCTAGCCTATAATATCCTGGCTCACCAACTATAAACATATGTTTACAAATACAATGGGGATTAACCTAGGGGTATCACAATTTATGTAAAATAAATACCTTGTTCTTTCTTGAATACTTTCATCACTAGACTTTCTTTAAATCTTTATTGATTTTCCTTGCCTTCAATTTTTATTCTATACACCCACTAGTTCTTTAAAACTAGTCTCCCTTTTGGCCTTCCAACCAAATCCCATGTCTTATTACCATGTAGGTATTTTTTCTCTTCTTGCATGGCCTTTTTCCATTCGATACCATTTTCTCCTTCACATGCTTACGGAAAACAAGGTTCACCTTCATCAGTCAATAAAATATATTGTGAGGGAGGATACCTTTGTGAAGGCCTATGTGGACTTGAAGACTTGTGAGTTGATAGATTTTGTGGTGAGATTTCTCTTAGTGGTTGTCGATTTTGTTGTCCTTCTTGTTCTTGTTCTTGTTGTTCCTAAGTTTCATTTTGTTGTAATGACTTCTCATTAATGTCTTCTTGTAATGGTGGTTGATTCTCTTGTTTCCCTTGAATTTCAATAAATTTATGTGTCTCCACACCTTTGTTAGTAATTTTAAACATTTGTTATTCATTAAAAATGGCACCCCTACTTCTAATAACTCTCCTTTTTAGAGGATCCCACAACTAGCAACCTAACTCATTATCAACATATCCTAATAAAATGCATTTCAATGACTTTTCCTCCAACTTGGATCTATGTTCTTTAGGAATATGCACACATGCTTCACAACCAAAAATTTTGAAACGAGTGTAACATAAATCCTTACCAGTCCATACCTTTTTCAGGAATGCCACCATCCAATGAAGTTGTGGGAGAGTGATTTATTAAGTATCAAGTTGTACGAACATACTCTGGCAAAAAACGTTTAGGCAAACCAGAATTTGAAAGCATTCTTCTCACCTTCTCCATTATTGTCTGATTCATTCTCTCATCTGTTCCATTTTGTTGTGGGGTGTGAGAAACGATTTTTACATTCTTGATGCCATGTTTACTACAATATTATTCAAAGGCCTTAGAGAAATACTCCCCACCATTATCAATTCTAATATGTCTCAATAATTTGTTAATCTCCCTTTCAACAACCATATGAAATTTCTGAAAAATGTCTAAAACTTGATCCTTTCCCTTAATAGGGAAATACCACACATTTGTTGAAATATAATCAATAAATATATCAAAATAAGCAACTCCTCCTAGTGATTTTATCTTAATTGGCCCACAAACATTAGAATGCACTAGATCTAATATTTATATATCCCTTTTAAAATTATTCCTCATAAATGATACCCTTTTATGTCTACCCATAGTACAATGTTCACTAAATTTAATATCTATACCTTTTATCCCAGGCAAAAGGTTTTTCTTAGCAAGGATTTTCAGACCTCTTTTTGTCATGTGCCCAAGTCTTTTGTGTAATAAATCTGATGTAGGTTCCTCTACAACACCAACAATGTATGATTTCTGCAATTTTTTATTTTAATGTGTAGAGAGTGCTTATTCTTTGCCCCTTTGCAACAAGTAATGATCCTTTTAAAATTTTCCAGCCTCCCTTGTTAAGCACTATATGGAAACCTTCATTATCTAGCTTCCTGGTCGAAACCAAATTCATTCTTAGCTCTGGTACATGCCTGACCTGTTTAAGCAATAAAATACAACCATCTTCTATCTTTATTAAAACATCTCCCACTCCTTCAATATGAAAAAAACTATTATTACCCAAACAAACCTTTACCCATATCACCTAATTTATAAGAAATATAATTCTCTTTGCTTGGGGTAGCATGGTAGGAGGCTCTAGAATCTAAAATCCAATCACTATTATGAGTAGAAGTATGAATGCATTCATCCTCATAAGAAACAATAATTAACACCTCACCATCTATTGCAATAGCAGTAGTTCCTTCAATATTGTTGTTGTTGTTGGTTGTCTTTTTCTGATTTTGCTCCCTTTTAAATTTCCAAGAATCTCTTTTGACATGGTCAACTTTTCCACAATGATAGCAAGTTATTCTTCCACGCCTAGAATTTGATCTGCCTCTATATCTTGATTGCCCTGATTTCTTTCTGGTTGTTTTCCTTCCTCGATCAACAAGATTTAATGCCTCTGGCTTTTTCATTTATTCTCCCATAGATTTCTTGCACATCTCTTCATTTAAGAAGCTATTATAAACATCTTGAAAAAACAATTTTGTTAGGATATTTAGACACTTAGGAGTTAGTTAATATATACTTGGTCTAATGTGTCATGAGGTAAAAGTGTGTTTCTTTAGTATGCATTAGTATGAACTTGTAGATAGGAAATTTGACGGTCACGATATGTTCCCGACATAGAGTTGCCTAACGGTTCATATTCTCCTCGATCTTAATGACCATCGATCTGTGGCTTAACACCTGATTGGTCCATGATATCTATTTAAATATCATGGAGGCTCATTTTGTCGATGATCGATTGTGAGAAACTCTCTTGTAAAATATCTCTATAATATTTTTCTTTTCCATTAATAAACTGGTCCAAGTGACCGTGTTGGCTGGGGCCGTGGATGTTTGTTATAACCCTAATTTGCACCAGACATTCTTAGCTGGCATCAGGCCATCTTAGATTCCTTCTTTGCCAAAACACTGTTCAACAACTCTTCTTAAAAACCTCTTTTATAAAGGCCCACGCGCCCTACTCCATTACTGCACGTGTGTACACACTGGCTGACCTAAAATAGCTCGTGTGTACCTACAAAAAGCATGAAAAAAGGAAAGTTTCTGACGGAACACTCAGCTTTGAGTGAGTTGACTAAACCTTTTGGCCATGCATGGTCAAGGGTTCGACCAAATACCTAGCTTCTTCTAGCCTATAAAAGAAGGGGTAGGGGTCCCATTTGGAAGAGGAGAATGATAGTAAAGAAACTATACCCAATTGCACATTCCCATTCTCCCAACCCTTTAGCCATCCTTGTGCAAGGAGAGATACAGAGCAAAGAAGTTGGAGGACATTTAAAGAAGAGCCCAAGACCAGGTTCATGGAGCGGTGGCCGGCTTAAACATTGTAAGTTGATTTGTTAAAGTTAATAATAAAGAAATGATTTTCCCGTCCCACTATATGAGGACTTCATAGTTTATTGCATATATGTTTGAATATCTAACCCATTAATCTGTAGATCAAATGCATGTAGAGTTTGTTGCTTGTTTTATATGAATGTAGGTCATCCTTGGGAGGAGAGATATTGTCAACAAGTGATCAAGCGTGAAGAAGGATTAATATCAAACACCCGAAATAAGGTATGCTCACTTAACTATGTATTTGCTTAAAAATAATGGGGATTAGGTCTGGGACGACGGTAGAAAGTCGAATTCTTTAGGTCTTTTTTGCATGCATAATATAACCCTAAATGCTAGTTCGTAGAGGGATTTCCTACTCACAACATAATTGGTGACTCCACTGGGGAAGTCTCTAGGGTTTCTGGGAATATTTTTGGGTATTTTTAAAAGCTAGTTTCATTTTCTATTTTTGAAGTTTCTGCAAAGTCTGAGCTAACAAAGATTTTGTTCTTCCATACCAGTTATCTCTGTTTCTTTGCTTGACTATATTTTTTTTTTCCTGAGACCCACAGAGGTACACGCGGCCTGTATAAAGTCAGCACGCATGTACCCATGCCCTACATTCATACGGCTCATGTGTATACGCTATCTGAAGAAGTAACAGTAGCGTGTATGATTCCAGAAAATTTTTGAGGTAGTCATCCTCTTCCCTGTCATAATTAGTCATTCTCAGGGGTTTTCTGGAACTCTTTCTAGTCTTTGTTGTTTGCAATCTATATCTTAGGTTTCATTTCATATTGGTTTGTTCTACGATTTTTTTTCTTTGAATAGTTTCTTTTTTCTGTTGAATAAAGTGTCTAAGTCTTCAAGAGATCTTGGTTCTCAGTATCAATGGTCTCTGCCTGGGTTGGATTTCTTGTATTTTATTTGTCTCAGAGTTTTATAGATACACGCGGCCTATATAAGGCCAACATGAATGTACACGCTCTCGGAATTTACACAGCTCGCATGCACACGCTTGATGTTGAACTGTCAGCAGTGTTCTTGTGGAGAATGTTTTTGTTGAAGGTGAAACAGTCATCCTTTCCTTTGACAAGAGTTATAGCTCTCAGGTTTTGGAGTCTCTGTCATAATAGTCAGTAGCTTAGGTTTGATCACAACAATAGCTTTCTTTTTCATTTAGAATTTTTCCTCAAAATTTTCTTTTGTAAGGTTTTTAGACAAGTGTGAGAGTCCAATTTTAAGTTGCTAGTGTGTGATTTTTAAAGTGATTCTTTGTGATCCGCGCTTAGGCCAGAAGTTTTTCTTGGTTTTGACTTGTTTATATTTTTCCTTTTTGCTTTGTGAACATTCAAATAAATAAAAAACTTGTATTTCTTTGTTCGGTTGAAAAGTGTTGTTTTGCATTAGTAACCAGGGAAAAGTATTTTCTTTCATAAGTTCTTGACGGTTTACTTAGATTGTAAGTATCTCGTAGTTGAGTGAAATCCTGCTTTGAGTTTGTTGTTCAAAGATCTTAGAAAAAAAATTAAGTTTAAAAAGTTGTTTAAAATTTGAGTTAAGTAAAGGTTTTTTGTTTCCAACTTTCTGTTTCGTCTTTCAAACATCACTAGTTTTACTTTCATAACCTTTGACATAAGACAAGCCATAAAATTAATGCTAAATCTAAAATTCATTAGAAAATTTATGTTTGTAGGGTCAACCAACTAGTTTAGGATTAGGGCCTTGAATTAGGTTGGAGAGGAAACTCTTCAAGGCCATTAAAATCAAACATTGGAATCTAAGTTAGGGAGTGTCAAAGTCCAATATTGTGAAAGTTATCCGGGACCCCCCTCTAACACAAGGTATAAACACGAGGTTGCGTGTGGAAAGGTAGCATATATAACCCCTCCAAATATGGACCAATCGTAGTGGAGAACACATATAGAGGGCTTGTCTTGGGATTCCATCGATTGCATTTGCCACAGAGCTTCGTGGGTCTTGAATCCATTTGAGGTCCTCAGTTGTCTTTCGGACCACTTCTTCTCAATACCCTTGGTAGGTTTCAGGATCGATACCCTTCTCATTGTGGTCTACCCAACTTTCGATTGTACCTGCCTGGTGACTATTCGCACACTGGCAACCTAGCTGCCTATCTTTTTAGGGACATACACAGGTGACTGAGGGGGTATACCGCAGTACCTAGGACAAACATCGGGCCACGCTTTGTAGATTATACCTGGAGGGTGATTCCGTGTTTGAGTTGCACTTGCACTGGTAATTTTCTCTAGTGTTGGTTGTTGTAACTTTTCTTCCAATTAGTTTAGTGTTTGCTTGTCTTATCTTGTAGGGACTTTTTAGTGTGTGTTGTGTTTGAACGAATAGAAAGCCTTAGGGTGTCTTTGATATTCTCACATAGTGGAGGATCACGAGCTCCATTGTTCACGAAGGCTTCTGGGCCTTTCGTTGGTTACACTGGAGCCACCCCCGCCACCACTACAGCAAAAGCTAGACCAACAAGGGTATTTTGAAGCAACTGAGTCACAAGAAATTGTGCCCGACCAAAATCCGGAGGAATCGACCATTTTATACCTTGGAGAAAAAGATTTTGGCCTAGTTGAAACCCCAACCACTGATCTCTCGGCACCCATCATCGTACCAATTCACCCTTACGAGTGCCAAACAATGTCGCACGCAGCAATGGAAACAAATGATGTTACTCCTTCTGGGAATTCTTCAATTCACACTACAGTTGTCACCACAGGAGAGTTTCTACCTCCTAATCCACCATCACCGGTCCGCGCCACCATGGTCTTGACTGCCTCTACCTTGCATAGTGGCCCGATCCCATCTATGACAGTGGCCACAACCCCTTTCACACCAAGTGTGACAAACCCTCCTTTCTCATACAGGATGCTTAGCTCAGGTACAAGTTCTGTATTTTCCTACTCCACTTCACAGACTTTAGGTTTGGGGGAAAGGAGCTCTAACACTCCTCTGTAAGGACACATGGGGGGAACTTTCTCTCCCTTTAACGCTTTCCCTTATGGGGGAGATCATATACTTCCTTCGTCCCCTTCGCTCGGTGGCACACACCAGCCATCCGTCAGGCCACCTGCATACCATAGTTTATTTGGAGCAGGGAGTCAAGGACCACCTTCTCATAATATGCCAGTCAATTCGACACCATTTTCTTTGTTCGATGCATTTGGTAACAACACCTTCTCGTCAGCTTCTTTCCCGAATGGGTGCAATCCCGGTTTCAGACAACCTATTCCTATGCAGGGTACTATTCCTGCATAGGGGACACACCCAGGAACTTCTTCCACATTAGGGACCTGGAATTCTTAGCAGGGATCCATTACCTCGTCAGGAATGTTGATTTGGGGCAATTCATTTCACAATCAATGGAACCCCGGCCAAGGTACTATGCTTATCTCCATGGGATCGACATGGGGCAACCCTTCCCAAAGTCCTTCAAATGTAATGCATGCCCAACCATCTATGTCCTATTTTGGGAATCAACCGATGATGTCTCCTCACACGCAGAATCCATATGCTAGTCATGGCCATGATTTTTACTAGAACCCAGGCCAGCAGCTGAACTTTTCCTGGCAACCTGGAGCCAGTCAAACTCCAAGTCCCTTTTTCCCAGGTTATCACCAACAACCCAAACTACCTTTCCTGGCCACCTTGCATTTTCCAGACTTGATAAGGTTGTTTAATGACCCTATCTGTCACAATCCGCGTTGGCCTCCTATGCCGACGAAGTTTCCTTCGAACATACCAAAGTTCGAAGCCAAGCCTAACGAAGATCCAGGAGATCATGTGACTACCTTCCATCTTTGGTGCTCATCTGAATCGTTGAAAGATGACTCCATACAATTGCGATTGTTTTAATGTACTCTCATTGGGAGTGCCATGAAATGGTACATTGAACTCGACCGCTCAAGATACTCTTCCTTCGACGAATTGGCAATGGATTTCCTAAACCATTTCCAATTACCTGTGAGATACGACACTGGCATATAATTGTTGTCAATTTCACACAGACAAAAGCAGACCATATCTCTGATCACATCTAAGAATGGAGACATCAGAAGAGTTTAATTAAGGTGCCAATCCCACCAGCATTCCTACTCGAGTGGTTCCTTAAGTCTTTGGTCCCACAGTTATCCAAAGACGTCATGACGTCATGAGTATTTTCCGAAGAAGACGCCATCATGAGAACTCAACATCTTGAGCTAATCTATTCTCAGTTCAGTTTATTATACGAGATCTTGCCAGATGTACCACGCTCAATACTTGATAAAACCAGACAGAGAGTTGGACCACATGTCGATGGTATTGTTGGTTCAACACAAACAAATCCCACTGAGAAACTAACGAAGCAATTGCAACAGTTGTCTATACAACACACAACGGCCAACCAAATTACTACTTTGGTTGCTCCCCCTACTAAAACGTTGGATGTACACACAGTGCAATCGACCAATCCAAAGTCCAGCCAGTAGCCTGAAGGAAAGAAAAAACAATGAAAGAAAGGTAAGGGGGATAAGAAACCCACCGATAACGCTAGCGAGGGAAACACTGAGAAATGAAAGGCAAG
>SNQJ01S0038418.1:37823-53193 GCA_010110895.2 Picea sitchensis | reverse complement strand
TTAGTTGTAATTATACCTCCTAGTCTCCTATATATACCAAGGAGACATTTTCATTTTGAATCATCTTGTACTTGAACATTTAAGTGGGGTAAAAGGAGGTTTCCCCCTCGAAGAGGATTATTATCTGAAATTATCTCTTTTTCTGAGGTTTTTCTATGTTATATTGATATTTGGTTCTTAACAGGAAAATTCAAACCCATGTGGCTCGGACCTTTCATTATAAAAGAGGTTTTAAAAAAGGGCACTTATCATCTGGTTGACTTTGAAGGGAATTCTTTGGCAGAGCCTAGAAATGGGCTCTACCTCAAGAAGTATTACTCATAGGTAGGTCACCATGGGTAACTTTTTGTAACATATGTATAGTCTTTGTACTATTACTTTCTAGTTTCTTTTAGTGTTATGGACGTGTCGTTGATGTTATATTTCGTCATTGTGGCATATGTCAAGTGATTCCAAGGTGTTCTTTGGGTACACAAATGGTGCTAGACGGCACACTCAGAGGCTTGCCTCCGTAGCTTGGGTAATATTTACACCTCGAGGCCATTTATTATCTTCCAGAGGTATATGCTTAGGTGACACCACAAACAATGTCGCCGAGTATAGTGAAGCTATTGAGTTGCTTCGTGACGCCCTATCATTTGGTATCTCTCATCTCCGGGTCTATTTAGACACTCAACTAGTTGTGTCGCAATTAAATAGAGTCTATCGGGTTCATGATCTGACTTTACACCGATGATTCCTTAGGGTATGTCTCTTAGAACAAAACTTTGATTATATTACATATTTTCATGTTCCTAGGAGATTAAACCAAATTACAGATACTCTAACTAATCAAATTTTAGATTGGCATCTTGCACACATATGAAAGGACGTATGCATAAACATGTAAATACATTTTTAAAGGCAAAAATGATCCATAAGACACAAAAAGACATAAAAATCCATATATAATATCATAAGTCACCAGAGTACAGAGGTGGACACAAGCGCCTAAAAAATATGACCCATAACGAGTCTTGTAGATTATGCCCTCAAAACATATATACAAGTAGTGCTCTTGGCACGTGAAAAGTCTAACTAAGGTCAGGGCCTCTGGGCCCTATTGTACTAATCAACAACATTTTCCAAATGCTGAAAAAATCAGACCCACCTCCATGGTACCCCCACTACATGAGGCTGCATAGATGGTGGTAGATCCTCAATCTCTACCATAGGGACCGTGTGAGTGAGCGCAGTAAATTTTCTCTCGACTCGTCTCAACACCCTCTCAGCCTCCCCAGCTGGAAACTCTCCTGTTGTTATTGGTCCCCCTACGGTGGCAAGTGCAGCCCCTGGCCAAGGATGCTGCTTGTTCCTCGCATAGTCTGTGGGTCGCACCGGTCCCACATCTGCACATAACAGACAAGTATCCGTCAAAACTCTGGTATACAAAAAAAATGATATATAACAAAAACAACATAAAAATTACATATGTTTCACAAAAAATAAAAACAACTAAACAATGGTGGATACTTACCCATCTCTCCTCGCTCCTCACCAGGAGGTACTGGTATCTTAGGATCTCTCGAGAAATCAATCCCAGCATAAGGGTAATCCTCTATGACTGGGATCTGTCATGATAACCAAGTGAAGAAATCGTCGTCAAAGGACACATTAGTCCTTCAACCACCCTGTCGTGGTAGCAACACTTCCCATCACATAGCAGGAAGAGAGGCTTGATGTCCTCGTACCACTACTTGAGAACTAAATCTTAGAACTCTCTCAAAGAAGAAAGAGCATATAACGGTCCCAAACCCAAAGTTCCTCTGTGTCCGCAATCAACAATCTATCAACTATCTCTTCATACACTCTAGCAATGTTGTGCTCTAGTCAAATATTTGTGCATTCAAGCACTAGACTACACAGTTCATCTGTGCACGGGATGCCTGATGCAATGCCACAGAACCAGTCATCCGCCCGATAAGCAACACAATTACCTACAGAGATAAGTCAGTAATCTTTCTTATGGGCACCTATGAGCTCGATTGTTCTGTACCAGCCTCATAGTAAAGACCTATCAATTCTTCTATGTTATGCGGCCCCGAATGAAATGTCTGGAAGTTGACTGGTTCCCCTCTCCTTAAGAGCCCAGTCAAAAAATATATGTCCTCGGTGGTGGGCACCAGTGAATGCCCCTCTAACATGAAGGCCTCTACATATAGATGCCAATAATCAACCAAGGCATTCAGTAGCCTAGGTTGTGCCCACATAAAAGGACATAAAAATAACTTGAGCAACCCACATTGCATGAAAGAAACCACGACATTGGGGTCTTCCCCGACCAACGGACTAACCTCTTCATGCTCTCTTTCTCTCCAGTGAACATACATCCTGCAAAACACCAAAGTTCAGGAGAGTTAGCCCTTGTTTTTTAACATTTTCATTCAATAAGGGGTTCCACACGGTCTGTGATGTTGACAATCGCATGTACATGCATGCAGTTTTTACTCTGCTTGAATGTACATGCGGTCTGTCCTAAGATAGCCCACGTGGACCTAGGGCCGACCTTTTAAAGGTTGATGCCCCCCCCCCAAAAACTTGGAACCCAAAGAAAAAATAATGACTTAAATTACAATATGATAGAGTTTATACTTACTTGGTCTAGACAGATGGTCGTTTCATCCATTGTAGCTCTCGGAATCACCACTCTTCTCAAAGGGTATTTTTTGTCTCCAGAGTCAATTTCCAAATCAACAATGGTGATAATGAGCTGCCAGCTTCTATTTATAGAATGTTTGGCCTCTTTTGTCACTTTTTTGGCCCCCCTTGTTGTTTTCTTTAAACCAAAAACCATTTAGAGTGATTCAGGAGTTGCATTGGAAGGGTATGAGCGGGTATCAGGACAATTTTTTGGATTTTTGGGAAAATTTTGATGGTCTGTGGAAAAATCTTAGATGATCAACTTGAGCATGTAGGTTAGGTTTCTACCCTAACTTTTGTATCTCATTGTCTTTATCCCTTTTCCATAGGATCGATCCCATCAGGTTGTGACATGAAACCATCATTGCTACTTTAGAAGTGTCGCGAGTTGGTGGTAGAGCCTACCGGAACATGGATGCCCTAGGTAGATCCTGGTTGCATTATGGTGTCCATGCTGTCTCTAATCACTGTAGGCTTGGGAGTCCTTGTTGTTTTTCCTAATTACGATTTTGAGCCTCATTTGCATGATTCCTTTTCACTCTTGTCCTCACCCTCAGGACTCCCAAAAGACATAAAGGGTCTTCTTTTAAGCCCTTTTCAGACCCTCTAAACATGAAAATATTGTCGAGTGATATTGTGGCCTTTCACGCTCGTTAAACTGAAATTTGAAGTCACGTCTGTCCGACGATAGTTTACCCCTTTTTTGGTTCAGATGGTCAACTGTATGAACAAAGGTATACTCTAAGGAACTTAAATTCTTTAGAAGAGTTCCCTCAAGTATAATTTTAACCCTTTTTCGGGCCTGAGGGACTAAATTTATGAAAAAGGAACCCCCACGGAGTCCATAGTTAATCTCTTTTCAGACTCCCTAAAATTGAAAAGATCGTTGAGTGACCTTATTATTTCACACTCGTTAAATTGGTCCAGAAGAACATTCCTGACGGAGTCTATAGTTAAGCTTTTTTCAGACTCCTTAAAAATGAAAAAATGGCCGAGTGATCTTGTCTTTATTACACTCGTTAAAATGGTTTTGAATAGACGTCTTGTCGGTGCTAGTTTACCACTTTTTCAAATTGACTAGACTACCTTCAAAAAAGGTACCCCAATGGAGTCTCCTTTTACATTTTTTTCAAACTCTCTAAATATGAAAAACCGTTGAGCTTACATTCTCTGGGCTCGTTAAACTTACATCGAAGCACATTACCATTGTGTCTTTTATTAATCACATTTTCATACCTGCGTCTTTGACCTAATGTTGGCTCCATGTTGCTCTCAACTGAACCATCTGAAGCATGCCTTATATGCAAGCCTTGTAGCACTTTGCCTCTGCGTCTTGACACCTTTGGCCCCTGGAGTATTTTTCCCGAGTGTCCTTTTCTTGCATATGTCTCTTTTCCCTGAGCATCCTTGTGTTCTGTGCGCTTGGAACTAGTATGTTTGCGATGCTTGATCCTCCTTTGTAACGTAACATTCTTTTATTCTTTTTCCAAAATTATTGAAAAAAGACAAAAAAAAAAAATCAAATATACCCCAAAAAGAGGAAAGGAAAAGTATTTTCTTTATTGACATCATAATGAGTCGCCCTTGGATAAAGCACATATGTTCATTTGTTCATCAAACCCTGGAATTTCATATCACCTTGGGAAGTTGTTCTCGCTACATAGAGTTGTGTCCTTCTCCGTTTGGTTATTCTTCCAAACATATGGAGAGTTTGCGTTGCCTCCTACCTCATAAACTTATGTTAATTCCATGCTGCCTGAGTCTCATCATTTGTTGTGCTATTGTCCAAGGGAATTTTTTCACCAAGCCTGAGTCGACCCCTCTACAGTTTGTCTCTTGCCCTCATATCCAACCATCCTGAATTTCCAATCAAGTCCTTGTTCAAAATCAATGAAGCTTTCAGTCTGATCATCAAGATTATCTAGTCCATGACCGACGAGTCATTGAAGACCTCTGAGTAGTGAAGTCATACACTCATATTACACTCCTACTTGAGCTTTGAAGATTTTGAATTTGTTTCTTGAGCTTTGAAGACCTCATCTCCAGCCATCAGGCCGTATCAAATTCTAGAAGATAGATACTCTATATGTATATCTTTTTGATTTCGAGATGTAGCTCCGATGTGTATTGTTCACGGCTACTCTTTATATAGTTATATGACATGGATCTATAGTGTATTTGATTGGTATCCATGATTATATTTTATCCTGAGCATGGGTATGCCCGCCTCGGTGAGACAATTGTCCTTTTTGTAGACAACACCTCCCGATTTTTGGTCCCTGGGCTCACTTGTTCAGCACATTGGTGAAGATTGTTAATGTATTTCGGCCATCAGATGCTCTTCTGAACTCACACATTAGGGGTCATCTGTTATAACCCTAATTTTCACCAGACATGCTTACCTGGCATCAGGCCATCTCAAATTCATTCTTTGCCAAAACACTACTGAACAACTCTTCTTAAAAACCTCTTTTATAAAGGCCCACATGCCCTACTCCATTACTGGACGCATGTACACGCTAGCTGACCTAAAATAGCCAGCGTGTACCTACAAAAAGCACAAAAAAAAGGAAAGTTGTCGACGGAACACATAGCTTTGGGTGAGATAACTAAACCTTCTGGCAATGCATGGCTGAGAGTTCGACCAAATACCTAGCTTCTTCTAGCCTATAAAAGAAGGGGTAGGGGTCCCATTTGGAGGAGGAGAATGATAGTAAAGAAACTATACCCAATTGCACATTCCCATTGTCCCAACCCTTTAGCCATCCTTACGCAAGGAGAGATACATAGAAAAGAAGTTGGAGGACATTTGAAGAAGAGCCCAGGACCAGGTTCGCAGAGCGGTGGCCGGATTCAACATTATAAGTTGATTTGTTAAAGTTAATAATAAAGAAATGATTTTCCCATCCCACTATATGAGGTCTTCATAGTTTATTACATATATGTTTGAATCTCTAACCCATTAATCTGTAGATCGAATGCATGTAGAGTTTGTTTCTTGTTTTATATGAATGCAGGTTAGCCTTGGGAGGAGAGTTGATGTCAACAAGCGATCAAGTGTGAAGAAGGATCAATATCAAATGCCCAAAATAAGGTATGTTCACTTAACTATGTATTTGCTTAAAAATAATGGGGATTAGGTCTGGGACGATGGTAGAAAGTAGGATTCTTTAGGTCTTTTCTGCATGCATAATATAACCCTAAATGCTAGTCCATAGAGGAATTTCCCACTCACAACAATGTTTACCCATAGGGGTTTTACCACGTCAAAAAATTGGTGTGTTGATATTTGATCTGGTTGTGTGAGTGGTTACTAAAGGTGTTCATCCTCTATTGGAATACATGTGTTTCCAAGCATGGTATCAGAGCCTTTTTGAAGACCCGCTCCTGTTGTAGATCGAGATAGTGAATCCGAGTTGCCTCATCTCTTTTTTCTATTATTTTCATATATTTTTGGGCTGAGAGGACTATTTCATTACGTCCAGAGTGCTCATTTCATTTAGGAACGCTTTTCGTTTCACTCGAAAAGGTTTTTGTTTTCCCAATATACAACCATTTTAAATAGATCCAGAGGTATAAAGAATGAATATGCCCTTTTTAGTTTTTTTACAGAGTATTGTTTCCATTTTATATTGTTTGTTTCTAGGTTTTTTCACTCCAAGAGTCTTTCCCTGATTGTAAAGGGAATGATCTTGGTAACTTAGCGAAATGATTTGAATGAAATAACTTCAAGGTGGATCAATCCAAGGAACCATCAAACCTCACTTAGGTGAAGATAATAATGAATACACTCCAACAAATAAAGGCCTCACTGAACCAACCAGCTGATTATAAATTTAATAAATGAAGAAATAAAACTACCATACTAACAAACTCATATACACTAAAGAGTATTTATGAATGGTTAGTTAGAACAGGAAACTATTTGTGTGATCTCAGCCCATTGATGCAATGCAAGAACGACCTCTAAAAGTCATCAAATGAACAGTAAGACACTATGAATTACAAATTCATTCATAGATACAATAGAAAGGAAGAAAACATGGAGGTCTGGTTAAAACTCAATGAATAAACTGAAAATTTAGATGTGTACTTATTAAAATCTCAATGCATAAAGCTTGTTTCAAAACCCAAAGATCGACCCAAAGTCATAAGACTGCTTTTTATAACCCTAAATTGCACCATACAAGCATACCTGGCATCAGGCCATCTCACTTGCCATTTTTTCGAAGCCACTACTGAACAACTTCTTAAAAACACCCTTTTTTGAAGGCATATGAGTCCTACTCCACTACTGCACGCGTGTATATGCTAGCTGACTCACTACAGTCCGCGTATACTGACAAAAGCACAAAAAATGGAAAGTTGCAGATGGAACATGGAGTTTAGGGTAAGTTACCTAAACCGTTTGACCACCCATAGCCGGTCACTCGACCAAATACCTAGCCCTTTCTAGCCTATAAAAGAAGGGGTAGGGGTCCCATTTGAAAAGAGAAAAATAATAGTAAAGAAACTCTACTCGATTTTGCATTCCCCTTGCCCCAAACTTTTGCAACTATTGTGTGAAGAGAAGAATATATGAAAGCAGTTGGAACATAGTTGAAGAGGAGCCCATGACCAAATTCGAGGAGTAGCGGCCGATCTCACTATTTTAATGTATTCTTGTGAGATTAATAAAAGAAGTACTTTTCCCGTCCTGCCATATGAGGTTTTTAATGTTTGAATATTGATTATATTTTGATAGAATATATAACCCATTAGTTCATAGATCAAATGCATGTTTGGAGTTATTTGTTTGTCTTTTTGTGAATGCAAGTCAGCTTTGGGAGGAAATTTGCAATCAAGGAACAATAAAATGTTAAAGGATCGACCTCAAACACGGAAACTAAGGTATAGTAACTTGATCTTTTTAACCTTTTATTTACACATGAATAATGGGGTTTATGATTGGGATGATGGTAAGAAGTAGGAGACTTTAGGTCATTTATGAATGCATTACAAAATCCTTAATTCTAGCCTGTAGGGGGATTTCCCACCCACAATAGAATTGGAGACCGTACTGGGGAATCTCTAGGGTTTTCTGGGGATATGTTTTGGGTATTTTAAATTAGGTTTGATTACCTTTTTTCTGAGTTTCAGCAAGAGTCTGAGTTTGTAGGGATTCTGGTCTTCCATACCAATACTCCCTACATGATTTCTTGACTGTTTGGTTTTCTTTTCATAAATTTACAGAGGTATACCTGCAGAATCCTTGTCCGCGTATACACGCGCCCTACCTTTAGATAGCCTGCGTACATCCGCTGGCTGTTGAAGTGTCATTTGCGTGCTTAAGTCAAGAAATATTTTTTAAAAAGGAGAGGCATTCATCCTCTTCCCTGTCAGGAGTGATCCTTCTTAGGGGTTTCCTAGATTTGGTCTCTGTGTTGTAGTCTATAGCCTAGGAATAACCTCAGATTAGCTTTGCTTCATCAAAGTTTCCTTGCATTTTCTTTATCAAAGTGTTTTTCTCTATCTCTAAGGGATTCTGCTTTTCAATACCAGTACTCCCTGCCTATGTTGGACTATTTTGTTTCATCTTTTTGATCATTTACAGAGCTATATGCACCCTACAGTAGCCCTGCATACATGCATATGTTCTCTGCCTTTGGATAACACGCGTACATACGCTTGTTGCTGAAGTGACAGTGGCATGTATGTGTCGGGGAGATCTTTTGACAGAGAGAGGCAGTCATCCTCTTTCCTGTTAGAAGCCAGGCTTCTCAGGGGTCTTTTTAGACTAAGCCCTGGTCTCTGTGATCACAGTCTGTAGCCTAGGTCTGACCATAGCATAGTTTTCTTTTCATCAAAAATATTTCTTGAGGTTTTTGTAATAGAGTCTTAGACAAATCTGTGAGTTTTTTCTAATCAGCCTTTTGGGGTTTGGTCAAGTGACTCCCTGCGATCCGTAGTAGGGCCATAAGTTATTTTTGGTTTTTGTTTTGTCTTCACTTTATCTTTTTGCTTTCTTTCAAATAAAAGAAAAGGAATCCATTTTTCATTTCTCTTATTTTAAAGCATGTTGAAATATTAAAAAAAAAAAAAACATTTCTTTGTTTGATTAAGTAGTTTCTTGTTTGCATTAATAATCAGGAAAACGTTTTTCTTTCATAAGTTCTTGAATGTTTTACTTAGGATCATAAGTAGCTCGTAGTTGAGCAAAATCCAGTTTTGAGTTTGTTGTTCAAATATCTTAGGAAAAAAGTAGTTTGAAGAGTTGGTTAAAGAATTTAAAAGTGCAAAGTTGAATTTGTCAAGAAGAAGTTATTTTGTTTCCAGCTTTCTGTTTGTCTTCTCTTTCATCTCTCAAAACATCACTAGTTTCACTTTCATAAAATTTGACTTATGAAAAGCCACAAAAAATTAACAATTAATTAAAATCAACTAGACTTTATGTTTGTAGGGTTCATCAACTAGTCTAGGCTAGAGCCTTGATTTAGGTTTGGAGATGAAACTCTTCAAGGCTACAAAACAGACATAGGAGTCTGTGCTAGGGAGTGTTAAAATTCCATTATCATGAAATTTATCTAGGACCCCCCTCTAACACAGGGGATAAACACAAGGTTGTGTGCAGAAAGGTAGTGGAGATAACCCCTCCAAAATCGGACCAAGCATAGTGGGGAATGCACATAGCGGGCTTGTCTTGGGATTCCTTCGATCGCATTTTCCATGGAGCTTCATGGGTATCAAATCTGTTCGAGGTCCTCAGTTGTCTTGCGGACCACTTTATTTCAATACCCTTGACATGTTTCAGGCTTGATACCCTACTCATTTTGGTCCACCCGACTGTCGATTGTACTTGCTTGGTGACTTTTCCTGCGCTGCCAACCTAGTGTTGATGGGTCTTAAATCCCTTGACTCAAAAGCAGGAACCAAACCTGCCAACAAGGCCCAATTAGACTCTGCAGTGTTTAAAATGGAATGGTTCTCCAGATCTTGCGATCCAGCCAAGGTATCAATAGGCTTTGTGTTTTCTGGAGAAGGCTCTTCCTTCAGTCGGGACTGTTTCCTTTTCTATATTTTCTCTTGGGGTTGGGCTGACATGAGAGGTGCAAGCTAGTATAAACCAACTTGAAAAATAACAGGATAAAGTTTCAACTACTGAGAAGATATTGAGCTAGGGATAACCCGCTGCTCAAACATGCAAATGACAATTCTATACCACGGGCCTAGTAATAATGCATTAACCATGCAGGCATCTAATCATTGACTGAGATTACTAACTACCAAAAATAAAAACATCTATGAAACAAGATAAATGATAAGAAAAATAAGCCATCTACCACTATCATTCATCTCATAATTCGCACAACAATTCATTATCTTCATCTTTAAAGAAAAGAACAACAAAGCAATTGTACCAGATAACTTGACAATATATTCAATAGCTCTTACTTGTTACATATGCTCACAAGACTAAATAGAAAATAATTCTTCTTCAAGCTCAATCACGCATGCATTTGATAAAGATAACTTCATCTTTGGTCCATAAGGACTTCTAAATTCATAGCAGCTTCAAAATAATTGTTAACATCTAGAAAGAAAATAGTCCTTACAAAAAACCATCGACCATAATTAATTGGTCGAGGCCTTTATTTATAATCTCAAGCTTAACTGAAATTTAACGGATAAGTACAGTTTGAACCAAACAAAAGTTTCCACATGGAATTATCTCATAATAGTTTCGTGATCAGTCCACCCAGGATATTTCTTTGAAAGGATGACTCCTTTCATATTCAGACCAATTGATGAACATTTCTTCACAAGTCTAGGCCCACAGGAATCTGTGTTGTTCCATCGGGGCCGCATATATCCCTCTGATGTCCGTTGCATGCACTCGGTACTTTACCAATGTGGAATTCATCTGTTTCAACATGGTTTTAGCTCTGATTGGGTGTTCTGTGAATTGTTGCACCTATCTCGAACTTGCATCAACTACCTTTGTGCACTCTTCGGTTCATAGGGAGTCTTGTTCGGCATACATCTTGAGCACGTCTCTTATGCCAATAAACTCACCAGGGGTGCCGAGCTCAGGGAGCTTGATATCGTTCATTACTTTATTAATTTTATCCTAGTGCTTCTGGCACTTGGCATATTGTTCTTGGATCTCTCGATGTGGGTCTCGGGACATATTAGTCTAGTATTATGTGGATCTCTTTATGTGGTTGAGGCTACTTTTTCCTAACAGTCAAATGCCATTTCTTCCTTTTCTCGACCCTGCTGGACTGACTCAACGTATTCGAGTCTTTCCACCACTTGTTGTGCTCTTTAATGCCATCGTTCCATCTCCTTGCATGTTGTGAGGGCCATGAGAGTGTCCTCCTGAAATTCAATTATATTTTTTGTTAACAGGTTTATTTATTTCTTGTACTCGTTGTAAATTCTTGAAAACTCACTCTTCAAATATGCCGTAGTCTATGTGGCACCTTTGTAATACTCAACAAGGTGGTGCAAGTGTTCCAGTTCCTTTATAGTATCATCTAGTTCTTTTTCATCCCTCCTGGCCCTATCTTGGGAAGCATCAAAGAGGGCTCTTCCCAAACCTATTAGTTCAGATGTGCAAGCATATACTGTGTTGATCAAGATTTCCTCTGTGGTAACCAAAATGGAACGGTCCACAGTAATCTTTCTCTTCTTAGCAGTCCTTTGCACGATGGCCTTCCTCTTTTGATCATAGGATATTTCATAGACGCCTTCTACCTCGTCTACTGGCTCTGGTATCTGTTGGTCGCCCCATGTGAGCATGTTTCCCAGGTCACCAGTGGTATATATTTGTTCAAGACCAGACTCTTGAACCTCCTTGTTTTGCTCCGAAGGCCCGACCTCTTCCCATTGTTTATCAGGGACCTGAGTATCGAGTGGAATAGATGTGCTAGGAGTGAGCTCAATACTTGCTTGTATACTAACCGTGGCATCACCGAAGTCCTTTTGCGGCGATCTTTCTTTTGACTCGTCCAATCCTGACTTGTCCTTGGGACTACTTGTTAGGGTCTCCGACACATCAGGCATTTCTATGTCTAGGCCTCTTTAGGCTCCTTTTCCTTCTCGTGTGTCTTCTTGACTCTGAACATCGGGAACAAGAGGTGTTTTTTCATCGGCTCCCTTTTCTTCTTCTACATGCACATAGGTTTTATGAGATGCCGCTGGGCTCTCATCATCATTGTATATATTTATGAACTCGTTCAGAGGGTTAGGCACACCTGTTTTGACTGACACCCGGGCCAACTCTGATTGAATCATCACACCTGTCGGTGAATCGGCTGGTGGCAATGTGGATTCAGGGTCATCTGACCCGTTGATGTTACCGGTGTCTGTAAGCTTGGAGCCGCCTACCCCTATTGGGCTCTCTTCTAGGTTACTAGTCAGAACAATTGATAAGAGGGTCGAATCATTCAATGCTAGATCCATCATTTGCTGAGAATGTTGGATCAAGAGTGTTCCTCTTTCCAGTGCACCTGGAGTTTCGAGAAAATTCTAGTTATATAAAGGGGCTTCTTGGGGAGCTTCCATCGTTTCGGTCGATTCAAATTTTACCCTTTCTTCCCTAGTCCTGAGAATTTCTTGCGCTTCTTGCTCCAAGGACACCATTTTCTCTTCCTAACTCATGGCCTTGAACTTTGTTATTCTGGGGTCAGCAATTCTTGCCACCACCTCATCCCAGTCTTGAGCATTTTCGGTGAAAATTTCATCCTCAAACCGGTTGTGGGCATAAGGCCAACATGACGATACTTGTGATGCATGTTTTGAGACCAAATTCTTGGGATCATGCTTGGGAAAACGTCCCATCTAGAACAAAAATTACAATTGACTTAATCCCTCTTGCTTGGTCTGTGCAGTGTCTTTAACCTGGTAGAAGCCGATATGAAACCCATAGGGTATGAATGCCCGCTTCTTATCCTTCACCAAAGTGGCGTTGTAGCCCTGCAAGATAGTTTGGTAACATATTTCCCCTAGTACCAGTCAGTCGGGGACATATATAGGTAGAAAATGTGGTGCTCTGGTGGCGTCGAAAACCCTATTGTAGGTTTCACACTCATCCAGGTACCAGTGACCGAATTTCGATATACCTTTTTGGCCGCATCAGACATCCTTGGGCACTCTTTCTTGAATAGTAAAAAATGAATAGGTGTGATAAATTGGTCACAAATGAGAGAGAAGGATATTTTATACCTCTTCTCCCACAATATGCCGAAGTAGACATGCACCGGGGGCCCAGAAGCGTGCCAGCTCAGGTTCATCCTAGAGAAGTCATTTTTTGCACAGACGACATCCAATAGATAAGACGCCATGTAAAAGGTAGGAGTTTCTCCTTCCTTCAGCTGTTGAGCCTATAGGATGCAGGTGCTAAGTTGTTTGGAGATGATAGCACCCCAGTTGAAGCTTGTTCTGTATATGGCAACAGTATAAGCCAAAGGCATCCATGCTTCTGGAAACCTGGAACAATCTTTCTCTTCATGCAACCGACAAAGGAGAGCCATTAGATAGATATAAGGTTGTCTGAGGTTGGTCATAGGGTACTAGCCAGAGTTTTGATTGGTGAATTTTTTATCTTCTCTCCACTAGGATGCCATGATTTTTTTGGTGTCGTTCTTTTGATAAAACTTCACAACAAAATCTATGTTCAAACATTTATCTAGGTCCCGAATCTTGTAATAATTTTGGACTTCCACTGGAGGAAAACCCCGATGATTTGACCATTATCATCATTAATTACACACTTATGTGCATCAGTGTGATCAATGAGCCATTTCAAAAGTTCAATGCAAGGGAAAACTAGAGTCCTACTCGCCACCATGTGTAGGTAACCCTTGTATATGTTGACAAAAACCTCATCGTCCATCTTCCTTGTGTCAGGATCGCTATGCGGGGCATATTCGAGGAATTCTTCGTGCTTGAATTTATTGAATAGGTCTTCCCATCGCAGGAATATTTTCCTCATCCCAATGTTTGCCTATGTGTCCCCAAAGGCTAGGGGATGAGCGAAAGCCTCTTTGGTGATCGTCTTGATGATGGGCGCTTTATTGGAAGTGAATTCCAATTTTCTTGCAACGGCTAGGGAGGCACCCTCTCCTACTTCTGATTCTTGTAGCTTTGGGACTTTAGGAGATTTCCTAGTGGTAGGTTTCTTCAGAGGCATCGTTCCTGCAAGAAGACGTTCAATTAGGGCCAGCATCAGAGTTATATTAGATCCTAATTTACATGTGGGGTGGAAATAACAAAACCAGACCGGTACATACCTATATGTTTGTTAAACTATGTTTCTTAATACTCACTATACCTTGGAAGCCTTCTCTGGGTCATTCGTCTTGCTCCTCTAGATGTTCCAGACTTCTTTGCATGAAGAATGCTCTGGCTTATAATAATTCAGGATAATATAACGAGAGAGAACTTACCAATCGCATCAAGATGTTAATATAAGTAATGGGACGAAATTTAAAACTGCTTACTGCCAATTCTTTGTAATCAATTTTACGTAGGTTGACGACGGAGGCGCGGAGGGAGATGCATTGTATCTACAGGCTAAAACAATCATTTTTCTTTGTGCACGAATTAGAAACTAATGTGCGATCTTGGAATTAATCAATTGATTAAATGCATCGTATCTAGTGTATCTTAGAGCTAAAATGTCCCATCGTGTCATTTTCTAAATGGGGAAGTCGGGGATCAGTGCAGAGCTAATGGATTTTTCATTAATACCTTTTTTTATAAAAGAAAACCATCGACGCCGATTAATTTCGTCGGATGATTCTGACATGACATGTGGCAGACAAAGACTGGTGACTTGACTCACGAGCACCAACAAAGGTGGTAACCTTCTTTCAGTTACGCGCTCCCAAACCAAGCCTCTGAATCGTCGATGTCGATTAGTTATCAGGGGTTAGTAACCAGGGATGAACTTATCGTGTCTTTTTTCTTGGGCTAGCTTCTTGGAAATTCGCCGATGCTGAAATGTTTTTACGAGATCGGTCGTCGGTGATTCCTTTCTTTCCCCACAAATGACTACTTCCTTTCGCTTTTCGCCGATGCCAAATGAAATCGGTCATCGACAAATTTCTTGTGTAATGCTTATCATGAAAGAACAACTCCCCTTTTACCGACGCTAATGAAAATCGACGATCAGATTCCTTAGTTTTCTAGGATGATTTTCTTTCATCTCTGATTCTTCTGGGTGTCGAATTTTAGACGCGTTGGGTGAAACAATTTAGTAGTTGATTCTTTAATAAAATTCTAACATCTTAAAGTTATGATGGTTTTGACATGTTCATGGAAACTTTTAAAGAATCAAGGAGAATTTGCAGAAAACAATGATAAGAGAAAACAACATCATTTCAAATTAGACAATAACAAAAGATTAAGTGGTACCCAAAAATTAAAATTTGGCAGAGACTTTTTAGGGTGTGTTGAGATCTCAACAAATGGCGATTTACTAGGTGAAAGCAGAATCTTTGTTCTTCCTTCATACTCAGTTAATACAGAAGATGTTGGGGAACCCAGTTGGTTTTAAATCGGAGCTCCTTTTACCTTTGCATTTGAAATCATCCAATTAATGCTTTTGGGTCTACCTGTAGGGTTTTTTACCTCAATACCTCCTTCGTTTCCAGTAATCCTGACTCATGTCCTCCTCCTTTTTGTTTATATTTATTTATTATTATTA
>SNQJ01S0038418.1:0-37779 GCA_010110895.2 Picea sitchensis | reverse complement strand
GGAAATATTGTTTTAGGGCCTGACCATTTACTGGGAGGGCGTCAGGTTCTCCCCTCAAATTCTACAATTGATAAGTGCCTTCCCCTATCTTTTCAGTGACCTAGAAAGGTCCAAGCCACAGGTTCTGAAACTTAGAATGATTTCCTTTTGGTTCATTCACTCTGTCCCATTTTAGTACCAAGTCTCCTACCTCAAAAATCTTTTCTTTAGCCTTATGCTTATCAAACCATCGTTTCACTATCTGTTGGTGAGCTAGCAATTTTGACTTAGCCTTCTCTCTCTCTTCTTCCAGCATGAGTAGTGTATTGATTCTTTGTTGCATGGCCGATGAGGGTTCCTCGTTGGAATCTTGGGCCAATTGAAGAGATGGTAGATAGAGCTCGTTTGGGAGGATGGCTTCTTTCCCGTAGACTAGAAAGTACGGGGAGTTTCCTATGGCTTCTTTGGGTGTGAACCTATTGGCCCATAGGACATTATGAATTTGATTATGCCAATTTCTTTGGTTATCTATAACTGTCTTCTTTAATATCCTTACCATATTTTTGTTAGTCGACTTCGCCACACCGTTTCCGTAAGGGTAATAATTTGCAGAGTACTTGATTATGATTCCTTTGTCCAGAGAAAACTTTGTCAATAGAGTAGAGGAGAAATAAGATGCATTATCAAATACCAAAACAGAGGGGAGACCAAACCTTGTGATTAGTTGTTGTTCTATAAATTGGATCACTACCTTCTCATTTAGATGAGTCATAGGGATGGCCTCCATTCATTTTGTGAAATAGTCGGTGGTAGTAAGAATGTACTTGTGCAGTTTAGAAGAGCTAGGCATAATTTCTCCTATGATATCTAACCCCCACTACTCAAAGGGCCTTGAAATAGTCACAGGTTGAAGTGGGATTGTTGCCCTTTTCTCCTTTCCAGCACTTATATGACAAGTCTTACAGTTTCTAGCATAAGTATGTGTGTCATTGAACAAGGTGGGCCAGTAATAGTCATCTCTCATAATCTTATGAGAGGTGGTGTTTCCAGCAAAATTTCCTCCGACGGGGCCGTCATGAAGTTCCTTTAGCATATTTTCAATGTCTTCACATTTGAGGCACCTCAATAATACCTTTTCATAGTTAATCCTGAAAAGAACCAAATTTATAAGGCGATATTGTGCAGATTTTAATTTGAGGGCTCTTCTCTCTTTGGGGTTGAGGTTTTTAGGACAAATCCCATGATGTAGTAGGTAATCCAAGTCCTTGTACCAGGAGTCTCATCCTGGGGAGATGTATGCTACCTCTCCACACCATAGAGATATTTCATTCTCCCACCTGGAGTCTTCATTTACTTTATCCTGGGCTTCGGTTGCGAGCTTGCACAGACCTTGTCCTTTTACTAGCTTGGCAGGTTTGATGTCTAGATCAAATTATTGGACTATTGCCATATAGTTCCCTCTTCTTTCTCCCATTTCTTGTTGGGTGAACAAATATCAAAATGCAGGGTGTGGTACAATCACCTTAGTGTGATTCTTGAGGATGTAAGACCTGAAATGATTTACTGCCTTATAGACCATGTAGGCCTTCTTGTCTATGGCAGGATAGTGGAGCTCAACTCCTTGAAGATTAGTGCTCATAAATGATACTGGGGATTCGTTGTTGTCATCATCCTTCTGATTTAAAACCACAGGTAGCTAATGGTCTGAAGCGAAAGTGTAAAGGGAAAAGTCCCTGTTGAAATCGGGACTTCGCAACACTGAGGCCTGGGATATGGAAGCTTTGATATTGTTGAAAGCAGTTTTTTGTTCATCATTCCACTTAAATTTGACATCCTTTTGGATCATTTTCTGTAAGGGTTTGATGATCTCTGCGAAATCGGGAGTGAATTTCCTTACAAAATTTATTTTCCCGAAAAAGGACTGCATAGCCTTCTTGTTATGGGGTAGCGGAAGTTGACCTATGGCCTTAATCCTTTCGAGGTCTATGCAAATCCCGACTTGAGAGATAATGTGACCTAACAACTTGCCTTCTTTCATATTTCCTTCTTCGACACCAAAGATAGTTTTCTTAGGGTTCAGGGATATATTGTATCTCCAACACCTTTCGAAAATCTGAGTTAAATGTTGGATGTGGTCTTCCCTATTCTTCAAATACACCGTTATGTCCTCTAAATATACTACTATACACTTCTTTATAAGTCCCTGGAATTCCATGTCCATGGCCCTCTGGAAGGTTGCTGCTGCGTTAATTAATCCAAAAGGCATGTGTTTATAAGTGAAGGTTCCCCATTTGGTTCGGAAGTTAGTTTTCAATTTGTCTTCCTCCGAAACCAACATTTGATTGTATTCTGAGAAACCATCGAGCAAAGAAAAAATCTTTGAGCCCAACACGGTTTGCAGGAGTTGCTCCATCGGTGGGATGGGATAATTGTCCTTCTCTGAAGCTTTTTTGAGGTTTTGAAAGTCTACGCACAATCGAATTTCTCCCAATTTTTTCCTCACTGGAATGGGATTTGCTACCCATGCAGAGTGCCTAACCTAGAAAATTATCCAGGAGTTTCCTTAATTCCTGATACATCAGAGGTTCTAGTGAAGGGTGATATTTCCTAAGCTTCTGTTGGAAAGGCTTGACTTCAGGTTTCAACAGGATAGTCTATTGAATAATACGAGTATCATATGTTTTCAACTCCTTATAGTACTATGCAAAAATGTCCTGGTATTGTCTAAACAACTTGAGGTGGGCCTTTCTTTCTTCCTTAGATACAGTTTTTCTGAGATTTACAAGATTTTGGTTTTCTGCGGTTCCAAGATTTACAGCTTCATGGAGGGGGAAAGAGCTACCGTTCTTTGCGTTATTAGGTCCTTTGAATCGTTCCTTTAGATCAAACAGGTTTTCTAAATTAGATACCCCCTTTGGGATCGTGTGAGCCTTTAATCCATCCTCATGATGTTCTATCTGAGGCTCGTTTTCCATCGATTTCTCTTGGAACTCTTCATCGTCAATAGCGAGATCTTTGAAATTGTCTTGGTTGGTCAAGAAACTTATGATCTGTTCATCTACCTCGAAGACTTTCCAATTAGAAGAATTATTAGGTATTGATGGTTTGTAGAGAATCTCTACAGTGAATCGGGAGGCTTCATAATATTCTAAAGGCAACAACCTCGAAGTGGTTGTGTCTAAGGATTCAGCAAGAATGTTATTTTCCCTAGGGACCTCAATGATATTGAAAGCCTCAAAGCGCTTTATTAGCCTATGCACCTCCTGCTGGTAGTTCTTAAGATGGGGTGAATTGCAATGTATAGCATTTCTTACTTGTCTAATAACAATTTCGGAGTCTCCAAAAACTTGCAATTCCTTGACATTTAGAGATATGTCTTTCTTTAACCTTTGAACTAGAGCTTCATACTTGGTGGTGTTATTGGTACATTCAAATTCTAGCCTACAAGACAAGAAATGATGTTTACCCTTATGATCGATGAGGATGCACCCTGCTCTTGACCCTTCTTGTGATTTATATCCATCAAAGTAGAGGGTCCAAATTTGCGGGCATCAGTCACTCCTTTCTTTTCCATCACCAATGTTTTGTTCTCCAATTTATTTTTCCACAAGTCCTAGTGCGGGGTTGTGACAGAAAAAAAGGTCTTCTGTCGGTATCAATGATTCCTCTTGAAAAATAAATTTGGAGTTTTGGGTAAGAGGAATATTGGACAGGAGAGGATAAAATTTCCCGAAGTGGGAATCATAGGAATAGTTGCCCAATATGGAGAAATCGGTAGATGTTGGCTCATTTGGGGTTTCTAGGTCAGTGACTGTGTGCTTCATATATGTCTCCCTATCAATTCTGATCATGTTCTTATATCCTTTCAGGGGGAGCCAAAGGTGTGCCTAGTCTATACTTAAATATCCATTTAGCTTTTCAGACCAATCCTAGCTCAACAATAGCCCATATGCCTCAGGGATATCTACAACAATGACGTCAATCACCTGCACGAAATTAGGGTGTGTCACTATCCTGATCATCACATCTTTGAGTTCTCCCATGACCTTAACCTGGGTCTAGTCTAGTTGTATTACATTCTTATCACTCTTGAGAGGGACAACACCTAATTTATTACAAACGACCATGGGCATTACATTAGAAGACGCCCCGGAATCCACCAAACAGTTGTGAGGATTCTGATTGAAGACTTCGAACATTAAAAGGAAAGGAGGCATGAAAGGTCTCTCCTTCCTGCCTTCTGAGCAGGGGCTTATCATTGGTTTGCTTGCCAAATCTGTGGGGGATATATTCTTCTCTTGACCATCGTCAGTAGTCGGGTTTTTTACCGAAATCAGATCTTGTAACAGAAGGTCTTTCTGCTGAGGGATTCTACATATGTCCATAACTGATATATTAGCTTTTAGCTTTTTCAAATCTCCGACTACGTTATAATATAGCTTAGGAGATTCCTGCATATGGATGCTTATAGGCTTTTTACCGACGGAAAAAGGCATTTTCGGGCAGTCGAGGGTTGATTTATTTTGGGAGGCCTGGGAGGTGTCGGTATATTTTGGGTCGGGTTGACCTTTACTGCGCATGTGTACCACCAATATCTCTGCAGGTGATCCCTGAGATTTAAACAGATCATCTAAAGACATGATCACATCAGGATCCCATATCAGCATGGCTATGTCTTGTGGTGGGTCAGCCTCTTCCTGATAGGCAATATTAAATTCTGAACTGTTGGAGGGTTCATTCAGAGAGAGTTCATCTAGAAAACGGTTGACCATTAAATTCATGGCATGGACCCACTGAGGGCATTCACTTTCTGAGTGGTTCTCTTGGTAGTAAGTGTAGAAAGAATCAGACACGACATTCCCTAGATCAATGTTTAGGTTGGTTGGGGGAGGTTCAATTGCTTTGAAAGGCTGGTTTCTCTTGAAAAAAGGCTTATAGGGTCTTTGGCCTTGGTTTCCCTCACCCACATTTCTTTTCATGTCTATAATCTCATTTGATAGTTTCTTGACCATACGTTGCATGTATTCTATATCTCCATTACCCTTATCAAGAGTTGGTTCATCTGACTTCCCTGTCGGTCTGGTCAAGAGGAGTCCTCTCCTAGGAGGGGGCTGACTTTCTTTTCTCGCTAGAGAGGCTTGGCCTTCTTTACATCCTTTCATCTAGAATTCTATTGTCTTGGCCTCTTCGAAATTCTCCATGAGGGTTTTCTTAGCGGATCTTTTAACGAATATGGAAATAGAGGATGGAAGCGTGTTGGCATAAACCTCGATTTTCAACTCTTGAGTCGGTTTCTCTGTGGGCTAGAATTTGTTTAGGATAGTCATGAATCTTTGATTGAAATATTTGATCCTTTGTTTTGGGGTCATGGTGGCTGCAAATAGTTCGGTCATAAGGGCTCCCGTGGTGGTTTCTTCGGCAAATTTGTCTAAGAAATCCTTTTGGAACTTATCCCAGCTGGTTATGGATCCTACTAGAAAATTAAAATACCATGTGGAAGCCGAGTTTTCAAACGTGTAGGGGAAAAGTCTGCATATTACGTCCTCATGTTGAACATTCATAAGACTTATTGCAAGTATGAACTTCTTGATATGATCCTCAGGTAAACCTAAGGTTTCAGGATCGTACTTGGGGAGCAACTTTTCTAGATGTCAAGGGAGATTGTGTACTCGTCCAGGGACGGCCACGACATCCCTGGCCAACCAAGGTTGGTTGTCTTGAGGCAGGACTTCTCTCTCCTCCCCATGACCATTGTCACCTTCCATATGTTTGGAGTCAAAGCCAGGCTCTTCCTCTTCTGAAAGGTTGTTAGGTTCAGAGATATCACCGACTGGCATCTTGGGTATGAGGTCAAGGGGTTCTTGTATTTTGGTGATCGCAAAATCTATTAATTCTTCGATGGAGTGTATGAAAACTTAGTCAGGAGTGTTGACTACTAGACTGCTTTGTTGTTTCCTTCGAGGAAGGATAGGGGTGAAGAGAAACGTGCCGATTTGTCGGGTGTAAGCTCTAGTAATGCTTCTAAGTTGATTCACTTCCTCATGAAGGAGGGCGTAAGGTATTTCAGGGTGAAGATATCCTTCCTTGGAGTGGGGTGAGTTATCCTCTTCGGGAGTACTTGATAAAGCTGGGTTGTCTATTGGATGACTATCCATGCATGTGGATCGTTATGAATGTATAGGCTTCTCTAAATGTCATGTAACTTACATATTTAGCCATTCATTTTCAGGCCCTCCTTCTAGCGCCAATTCTGTTGATGGGTCTTAAATCCCTTGACTCAACAGCAGGAACCAAACCCCCCATTGAGGCCTAATTAGACTCTGCAGCGTTTAAAATGGATTGGTTCTCCAGATCTTGTGATCCGGCCAAGGTATCGATGGGCTTTGTGTTTTCTGGCGAAGGCTCTTCCTTCAGTTGAGACTGTTTCCTTTTCTATATTTTCTCTTAGAGTGGGGTTGATATGACAGGTGCAAGCTAGTATAAACCAACTTGACAAATAACAGGATAAATTTTCAACTACTGAGAAGAGGTCAAGCTAGGGATAACCCGCTGCTCAAACATGCAGATGACAATTCTATACCACAGGCCTGGTAATAATACATTAACCATGCAATCATCTAATCATTGCCTGAGATTACTAACTACCAGAAAGAAAAACACCTATGAAACAAGATAAATGGTAAGAAAAATAATTCATCTACCACTATCATTCGTCTCATAATTCACACAACAATTCATCATCTTCATCTTTAAATAAAAGAGCAACAAAGAAATTGTACTAGATAACTTGATAATATATTCGATAGCTCTTACTTGTTACATCTGCTCATAAGACTAAATAGGAAATAATTCTTCTTCAAGCTCAATCACGCATGCATTTGATAAAGATAACTTCGTCTTTGGTCCATAAGGACTTCTAAATTCATAGCAACTTCAAAATAATTCTTAACAGCCAGAAAGAAAATAGTCCTTACAACAAACCATTGACTATAATTAATTGGTCGAGGCCTTTATTTATAATCTCCAGCTTAATTGAAGTTTAACGGCTAAGTACAGTTTGAACCAAACAAAATTTTCCATGTGGCATTATCTAATAATAGTTTCTTGATTAGTCCACCCGATATATTTCTTTGAAAGGATGACTCCTTTCGTATTAAGAACAATTGATGAATAGTTCTTCACAAGTCTGGGCCCATGGGAATCTGTGATGTTCCATCGGGGCTACATATATCCCTCTAATGTCCGCTGCATTCACTTGGTACTTTAACAAGGTGGAATTCAACTGTTGCAACATGGTTTTAGCTCTAATCGGGTGTTATGCGAATTATTTCACCTGTCTCGACCTCACATCGGCTACCTTTACGCACTCTTTGGTACATAGGGAGTCTTGTTTGGCATACATCTTGAGCACATTTCTTATGTTAATAAACTCACTAGGGGTGTTGAACTCGGGGATCTTGATATCTTTCATTACTTTATTAATTTTATCCTAGTGCTTCTGGAACTTGGCATATTGTTCTTGGATCTCTCGACGTGGGTCCCGAGACATCTTAGTCCAGTATTCTATGGATCTCTTTATGCGATCGAGGGTACTTTTTCCTAACATTCAAATTCCATGTTCCTCCTTTTCTCGAACTTGATGGACTTCCTTAATGTATTTGAGTCTTTCCACCGCTTGTTGTGCACTTTCATGCCATCTTTCCATCTCCTTGTATGTTGCGAGGGCCATGAGAGTGTCCTCCTAGAATTCAATTATATTTTCGGTTAACAGGTTTCTTTCATTCTTGTACTCGTTGTAAATTCGTGAAACCTCACTCTTCAAATATGTCGCACTCTGTGTGACGCCTTTGTAATACTCCACAAGGTGGCACAAGTGTTCCAGTTCCTTCAGAGTATCAGCTAGTTCTCTTTCATCCCTCCTGGCCCTCTCCTGGGCAGCATCAGAGAGGGATCTTCCCACACCTATCAGTTCAAACATGCGAGCATCTGCTATGTTGATCAAGCTTTCCTCTATGGTAACCAAAATGGAATGGTCCACAGTAATATTTCTCTTCTTAGCAGTCCTTTGCACGATGTCCTTCCTCTTTTCATCATAGGAGATTGCATAGATGTTTGCTACCTCTTCTACCGGCTCTGGTATTTATTGGTCTCCCCATGTGAGTGTGTTTCCTAGGCCATCGATGGTATATATTTTTTCAAGATAAGACTTTTGAACCTCCTTATTTTGCTCCGAAGGCCTGGCCACTTCCCGTTGTTTATCGGGGACCTGAGTATCAAGTGGAATAGATGTGCCGGTAGCGAGCTCAATACTTTCTTGTATACTAGCCGTGGCATCGCCGATGTCCTTTTGTGGGGATCTTTCTTTTGACTCGTCCAATCCTGACTTTTCCTTGGGACTACCTGCCAGGTTCTCCGGCGCATCGATAATTTCTATGTCTAGGCCACTTTCAACTCCTTTTCCTTCTCGTGTGTCCTCTTGACTCTGAACATTGGGAACAAGAGGTGTTTTTTCCTCGGCTCCCTTTTCTTCTTCTACATGCACAGAGGTTTTATGAGATCCCTCTGGTCTGTCATCATCATTGTATATATTTATGAACTCGGTCAGAGTGTTAGGTGCACTTGTTTCGACCGACACCCAGCCCGACTCTGATTGAATCGTCACGCCTACCAATGAATTCGCTGGCGGCAATGTGGATTCAGGGTCATCTGACCCATTGATGTTATCGAGGTCTGTGAGCTCAGAGCCGCCTACACCTATTGGGCTCTCTTCTGGATTACTGATCGAAACACTTGATAACAGGGCCGGATCATTCGACGCCAGATCCATCATTTTCTAGGCATGTTGAATCAAGAGTGTTCCTCTTTCCAGTGCACCTGGAGTTTTGAGAAAATTCTAGTTATGTACAGGGGCTTCTTGGGGAGCTTCCATCATTTCGGTCGATTCAAATGTTACCCTTTCTTCCCTAGTCTTGATAATTTATTGCACTGCTTGCTCCAAGGACGTCATTTTCTCTTCCCAACTCATGGCCTTGAAATTTGTTACTCTGGGGTCAGCCATTCTTGCCACCACCTCATCCCAGTCTTGAGCGCTTTCGGTGAAAATTTCATCCTCAAACTGGTCGTGGGAATAAGACCAACAGGACGATACTTGTGATGCATGTTTTGATACTAGACCCTTGGGATTGTGCTTGCTAAAACGTCCTGTCTGGAACCAAAATTTCAATTGACTTAATCCCTCTTGCTTGGCCTGCGTAGTGTCTTTAACCTGGTAGAAGCCGATATGAAGCCCATAGGGTATGAATGCCCGCTTCTTATCCTTCACCAAAGTGGCATTGTAGCCCTGCAAGATAGTTTGGTAACATATTTCCCCTAGTATCAGTCGGTCGGGGACATATATAAGTAGCAAATGTGGTGCTCTGGTGGCACCGAAAACCCTAATGTAGGTTTCGTTCTCATCTAGGTACTAGTGACCGACTTTTTATATAACTTTTTTGGTTGCATCAGACAGCCTTGGGCACTCTTTCTTGAATAGTAAAAAATGAATATTTGCAATAAATTGGTCACAAATGAGAGACTAGGATATTTTATACCTGTTCTCCCACAAGATTCCGAAGTAGACATGGACCGGGAGCCCGGAAGCATGCCAGCTCAAGTTCATCCTGGTGAAGGCATTTCTTGCATAGTTGACATCCAATAGATAAGACTCCATATAGAAGGCAGGAGTTTCTCCTTCCTTCAGCTGCTGAGCCTATAGGATGCAGGTGCTAAGCTATTTGGAGATGATAGCACCCCAGTTGAAGCTTGTTCTGGAGATGGAAATGGTATAATCCAAAGGCATCCATGCTTTCGAAAACCTGGAACAATCTTTCTCTCCATGCAACCGGCAAAGGAGAGCCATTAGATAGATATAAGGTTGTCTCAGATTGGTCGTAGGGTACCAACTGGAGTTTTGGTTGGTGAATTTTTTATCTTCTCTCCACTAGGACGCCATGATTTTTATGGTGTGGTGCTTCTGATAAAACTTCACAACAAAATCCTTATTCAAATGTTCATCTAGCTCCCTGATCTTGTAATAATTTTGGACTTCCACCGGGAGGAAAACCCCGATGATTTGACCATTATCATCATTAATTACACACTTTTGTGCATCAGTGTGATCAATGAGCCATTTCAAAAGTTCAATGCAAGGGAAAACTAGATTCCTTCTTGCCACCATGTGTAGGTAAACCTTGCGAATGTTGACGAAGACCTCATCGTACAACTTCCTTGTGTTAGGATCACTATGCGGGGCATATTTGAGTAATTCTTTGTGCTTGACTTTCTTGAACAAGTCTTCCCATCGCTGGAATATTGTCTTGGTCCCAATGTTCGCCTCTGTGTCCCCAAAGGCCAGGGGCTGAGTGAAAGCCTCTTTGGTGATCGTCTTGATGATGGGTGCTTGCTTGGAAGTGAATTCCAATTTTCTTGCAACGGCTGGGGAGGAGTCCTCTCCTGCTTCTGATTCTTGCATCTTTGGGACTCTATGAGATTTCCTAGTGTTAGGTTTCTTTGGAGGCATCATTCCTACAAGAAGACGTTCAATTAGGGCTAGCATCAAAGTAATATTAGATCCTAATTTACAGGTGGGGTGGAAATAACAAAACCAGTCTAGTACATACCTGTATGCTTGCTAAACTCTGTTGCTTAATACTCACTATACCTTGGAAGCCTTCTCTGGGTCATTTGTCTCACTCCTCTGGATGTTCCAGACTTATTTGCACGCAGAATGCTTTGGCTTATAATAATTCAGGATAATATAACGAGAGAGAACTTACCAATCACATCAAGTTGTTAATACAAGTAATGGGATGAAATTTAAAACTACTTACCGCCAATTCTCTGTAATCAATTTTACGTAGGTTGACGACGGAAGCGCGGAGGGAGATGCATTGTATCTACAGGCTAAAATGATCATTTTTCTTTGTGCACAAATTAGAACCTAATGCATGATATTGGAATTAATCAATTGATTAAATGCATCGTATCTAGTGTATCTTAGAGCTAAAATGTCCCATCGTGTCATTTTCTGAATGGGGAAGTTGGGGATCGGTGCAGAGCTATGGGATTTGTCATTGATACATTTTTTTACAAAAGAAAACCGTCGACGTCAATTACTTTCGTTGGATGGTTTTGATGTGACACGTGGCAGACAAAGACTGGTGACTTGACTCACGAGCACCAACATAGGTGGTAACCTTATTTCAGTTACGTGCTCCCTAACCAAGTCTAGGAATCGCCGATGTCGATTAGATATCAGGGGTCAGTAACCAGGGATGAACTTATCACATCCTTTTCCTTGGGCTAGCTTCTTGGAAATTCATCGATGTCAAAATGTTTTTACTGGATCGATCGTCAGCAATTCCTTTCTTTCCTCGCAAACGACTACTTCCTTCCGTGTTTCCCTGATGTTGAATAAAATCAGTCATTGACAACTTTCTTGTGCAATGCTTATCATGAAAGAAAAAACTCCCCTTTTACCAACACAGATGAAAATCGATGATCGGCGTCCTTAGTTTTCTAGGACGATTTTCTTTCATCTCTGATTCTTCTGGGTGCCAAATTTTGGATGCATCGAGTGAAACGATTTAGTAGTTGATTCTTTAATCAAATGTTAATCTCTTTAAGTTATGATGGTTTTGACATGTTTAACGAAACTTTTAAAGAATCAAGGAGAATTTTCATAAAACAATGATAAGAAAAAACAACATCGTTCCGAATTAGACAATACCAAAAGATTAAGTGGTACCCAAAAAGTAAAATTTGGCAGAGACTTTTTAGGGTGTGTTGAGAGCTCAACACCTAGTTGCCATTATTTTAGGGACTTAAACATGTGACTGCAGGGGTATACCGCGATATCTAGGACAGACATCGGGCCATGGTTTGTAGAGTATACCCAGAGGGTGCTTCCGTATTTGAGTTTCACTTGCACCGGTAAGTTGCTCTACTGTTGGTTGTTATAACTGTTCTTACAACTAGCTAGTGATTGCTTGTTTTATCTCATAGGTACTTTTTCTAGTGTTTGTTGGTTCTTGAACGATAATAGAAGGCCCTAGTGTGTCATTGATCTTCTCACACACTGAAATATCAATAGATCAATCGGTCATGAAGGCTTCTTGTCCTATTGCTGGTTAATCTGGAGCCACCCCTGCCACTGCTAAGGCGAAAACTAGACTAGAAAGGGTCTTTCGAGATGATTGGGCCACAGGAAACTATGTCGAACTCCCCTCTGAGAAGAGAACACTTGATTCTAGAGGAACCCACCATTTCCAACTTTGGAGAAAAATATCTTGGTCTGTATGAACCTTCGTACCCTGATCTATCGGCACCCATCGTCGTACAGGTTCATCCTTACAAATGCCAGACGGTGTCACAAGCAGAAATGGAAGAAAATGTTGCGACTTCTTCAGGGAATTCTCATATTCCCTCCACGAATGCCACTTTAGGGGGTGTTTTGCCTCCTAACCCACCGTCGTCGGTTCGGACTACCATGGTCTCGACCACCTCTACCTTGAGTAATGGTCTGATTATGTCTATCACGACGAGAACTGCTCCTTTCACATAGAGTGCGACAGGCCCTCCGTTCTCATACAGGATGCCTGGATTTGATACAAACTTTGTCCTTTCCTCCTCCACTTTATAGACTTTAGTTGTAATGGAAAGGAGCTCTAACGCTCCTCTACAAGGATCCATGGGGGGAAATTCAGCTCATTATAACGCTTTCCCTTACAGAGGGGGTCATATACGTCCTTCGTCCCCTTCACTCAGTGGTGCTCACCAAAATTTCATCGGGCCGAACATAAAATTTAGCTCGGTTGGAGTAGGTAGTCAAGGACTTCCTTCCTATACTATGACGATAGGTTCACTGCCATTCTCTTTGTTCAACACATTTGGTAACAACGCTTTCTCATCAGTTATCATCCCGGCCGGGGGTAACCCTGGTTATGGACAACAAAATCCTGTGCAGGGTACTATTCTTACACAGGGGGAAAATATAGGAATTCCTTCCCCTCAAGGACATTGGAATCCATGGCAGGGAGAAGTTCCCTCGTCAGGGATGTCAACTGGGGGAAGCCCCTTTCATAGCCCATGGAACCTTGGGAAAAACTTTGGACCTATACCTGTCAAATCGTCAGGGGGCAACCCCTCCCAAAATCCTTGGAATGCGACACAAGCCCAACCTTCCCCGTCCTATCATAGGAATCAATCAATGATGTCTCATCAAATGAAAAATTCATAGTCTGGTCATGGAAATGGTATTTACCAGAACCCTGGCCAACAACCTAACTTTTCCTGGCAACCTGGTGCCAGTCAAACTCCAAGATCCTTTTTTCCTGGATATAATCAACAACCCAAACTATCGTTTATGGAAACCTTTCATTTTCCTGACTTGAAAAGTTTATTGAATGACCCTATCTATCACAATCCGCATTGGCCTCCTATGCTGACCAAGTTACCTTTGGACATCCCAAATTTCAAAGCTAAGCCTAACGAAGATCCAGGCGATCATGTGTCTACCTTTCATCTTTGGTGCTCATCCAATTTGTTGAAAGACAACTTCATCCAATTGCGATTATTTCAACACACTCTCATTGGGAGTGTCACAAAGTGGTGCATTGAGCTCAATCGCTCAAGATATTCTTCCTTCGGTGAATTTGAAATGGATTTCTTAAACCATTTCCAATTACCTGTGAGATACAATGTCGGCACTGAATTGTTGGCCAACTTCGACCAGACAAAGGTGGACCATATCTCCGATCACATATGAGAATGGAGACGCCGAAAGAGTTTAATCAAAGTACCTGTCCCACCAGCATTCTTGCTAGAGTGGTTCCTTAAGTCTTTTGTACCCCAGTTATCCAAAGACGTCGCAACGTCGGGAGTGTTTTCCGAAGAGGATGCAATAATGAGAGCTCAACGGCTAGATCTGATTTACTCTCATTCTGGTTTGCTTTACGAAATTTTTCCTGATGCACCGCGGTCAATACTCGAAAAAACTAGACAAAGAGTTGGACCACATGATAATGGTATTGTTGGTTCAGCACAAACAAATCTCGCTAATCAGCTGTCAAAACAATTGCAGCAATTATCGATACAACAGAAAGTGTCCAGCCAGACCACTAGTCCAGCTGTTGTCCCCACCCAAATGTCAGATGTACACAGTGTGCAATCAAAAAACCTGAAGGCCATCCAACAACCTGATGGAAAGAAAAAACAACGAAAAAAGGGTAAGGGGGATAAGAAACCTACCACTAATTCTGGTGGAGGCAGCATAGAAAAAAAGAATTCGAAGTATTCGTGTGAAGACCACCCGACTCACCAGTTCCCTCGACTTGCAGAGGCCCAAAATGTATTGGCATAGCAACAACCTACTTTGTTAACAAGCCCATTTCAACATGGGCAAAACTTAACTCAAGCCTCTACGAGCACCGAACGGGGCGATCAAGGACCCCCTTCGTCTTCGAGTAATGCTTCTTCTGCAAATGTGTATATGATGAAAGGTGATGCCTATATATCCACTAGGGCACATGACTACATAAATTCGAGTACTTTCGAGCAGGGTAAAGAAGTCAGAAACCCATATCTTCCTCTCCAAATCGAGAATAATTTGGGTGAAACAATGACATGCATCCCCAAAGGTGCATTCAAGAAAGCTTCTCACAATCCAAATGCAAGGGCCACCTAGAACTACTATGTGGTGGAAGATTTGTCTCAAACCCCTTATGCGATGTCATCTTTGGAGGTCCTCCAGAGATGCCCTTCCCAAAGAAAGGCTCTTTTAGCTGCCTTAATATCTACTAAGACTTGTAATCTAGGTACGATCATGCTTGATATGAACAACTTAAAACCTTGTCTCCCTTACCACGTGGCGTTTCACATACTAGTGGCCTACACCATGAAATATTTTACCCAAAACATTTTCCACATGGTGGTTGATGAGGGTGCCTCGACATGCGTGATGTCATTGGCGTGTTGGAAGGTCATTGGCCAACCCGCTTTGTCTCCATCACTGACTCTTCTTACCACTTTTGATGGTCATTCTTTCAGACCACATGGAATTATCCCCTCTTTTCTCGTGTAGTTAGGAGGGAAGACCATGTGCGTTGAGGTTGAAGTGGTTGACACGTCTCTCGACTACAATCTCTTGTTAGGAAGGAGTTGGACCTACGCTATGCAAGAATTGATAGCTATAGTTTTCTAGGTCTTATTGTTCCCTCATGAGGGTCAGATCATGACCATTGATCAGTTGTGTTTCTCCCGTCTTGATCCTTCATCAGGGGCATCCACAGTCCCGATGATTGATAACCCTCAACCCAACATTGTCAACGTAGTAGTTGGTTTGTTCCCACCTTTTATGGGTACTTTTGATTACCCACCTCCTTCTAGCGATGTTAACTTTGTATCCGATCAGCCTAAGGTTGAGATTTTCCAAGTGTCATCATTTTGTACAACTTACTTCAACGATCAGTGGACTCTTCCTTCCCCATAAATCATAATGGAAAAGATAGGGAACCATGGTATGGTCATGCCCTTGTCCGCAGCCGCAATTGCGTACTCAATAATATAGCAAACTTTCATCGACCTCGATCTGACTCCCACACAGGAGTTAGATACGATTCTCAAGCCTACTTGGGCTCAAGGTTCCCTTGCTGATACTGATTCTTTAGACTTAGTCTTGCCTTCCGACGAAGCAATTATTGAAGAAATGACTAGTTCGGATAGACCCTGGGATGATCTCCATCACAGATCTTATTTCCTCCCAGAGTTAAGAAGAATTGAAGCAGGAGAATTCAATCTGACAATGACTGTAGATAGGTCTTTCCCTATCAACCCCTTGGCTACACATGTTGTTTACGCCAAAGGAAATATGGAAACCATTGTTGAAACGATACCTATAAATATCTCCAGAACCCCTGGCATTGTGGAGAATGTCTTCATCGACGGACTACTCCCCCAAGGAGGTTCAAATATACACAACTTTATTTAAATAATTCTGTGACATTTTTGCTTGGTCTTACGAGGAGATTCTAGGCATTGATCCAAAAATCGTCGAACACGAAATCACGACATATCCTGATGCTAAGCCGGTCTGGCAGAAGCTTCACCCAGTCAATCCTAGGAAAGATGCAACTATTAAGGTTTAAGTAGAGAAACTTCTCAAAGAAGGTTTTATCTACCCTGTCCATTTGACTCAATGGGTGTCAAATCCTGTTCCAATCGACAAAAAACAAGGTACAATTTGCGTATGTACAGACTTTCATGATTTAAACAAGGCCTGTCCAAAGGATAATTTTCCCACACCATTTATGGATGGTATGGATGGTTTTTCAGGATACAATCAGATACAAATCAAACCTTAAGACCAACACAAAACCGCTTTCATTTGTCCGTGGGGTACATTCTCTTATCAAAAGATTCCTTTTGGTCTCAAAAATGTTGGATCTACCTTTCAGCGGGCCATTTCTTTTTCTTTCCACAATCTCAAACATATATTCGAGGCCTACCTTAATGATTTAGCATCATGATCTCGTAAGAGAACTAATCATCCCACACACCTCTGACTTATCTTTGAACGATGTCACTACTTCTGGATTCGGTTGAATCCAAACAAGTGTAGTTTTTGCGTAACATCAGGTTGTCTGCTAGGTTTCTAGTTTCGACAACAGGGATCATGGTTGATCTTCTCAAAGTTGAGGCAATAATTTAGTTTCCTCCACCACGCACAATCGTTTATATTCAGAGCTTACAGGGAAAAGCGAACTTCTTGCAGCGTTTCATCACAAACTATACTGAGATCACAAAGGGCTTTATGTGTTTACTAAAGAAGGACATTCCTTTCCATTGGGATGAAGCCACTCAACGTTCTTTCACAACATTGAAACGTGCCCTAACAACTGCACCTCTACTTCAACCACCTAATTATAACAAAGATTTATTATTGTACTTGGTTGCGGCAGAGTCGACCATTGGCATGGTGTTGGTTCAGGAAGATGATTTACTCTCAGAATATGTGATTTACTACCTGAGTTTAGGCCTGGTTGGACCGGAACTCAATTATTCCCATATTAAAAAACTTGCATTGGCAGTAGTCCATGTTGTCTAACAGTTCCATCATTATATCTTGTTTCGCAAGACCATCATCATTACCATTATGAATCCATTTCAATATGTGTTGACACGATGTGTAATTGGAGGAAAGATCAATAGATGGATAGTATTCCTCCAGGAATTTGACTTAGATTTTGTTTCGGAAAAGTCCAAAAAGTCATTGGTCTTTGCGGAACTCATCTCAAAACTTTCGGTCGAGTCATGTGATGTTATGCCCGAAGAGTCACCGATAAAAGGGGACATGTTTTTGATCACGTCTTCATACCCCTGGTATGGATATGTACTTGTCTATCTCCAGACTTTGAAATGTCCCACCCCTGCTTCGCGCGATGAGCGTCATTGTATACGCCATCAAGTCAAGAACTATATCATACTTGAGGACACTTTGTATCGTCGAGGTGTAGACTACATCCTTCATTGATGTCTCACTCATGACGAAGAAAAATCATGCTTAATGATTGCCACACTAAAGTATGTGGTGGTCATTTGTCTGGGTTGGCAACAACCCAAAAGATTCTATGAGTTGGTTACTTCTGGCCGACATTAATCAAAGATTGTATTGAATCAGTTAAGAAGTGCCACCCGTGTCAGATCTTCTCTTAGAATATGAGGGCACACTCCGCTCGCATGTTTCCCGTCATCATTGTTGGTCCCTTCACCAAGTGGGGGATTGATTACACTACATGAAACCCCCCTTCAGCGAGGGGGAACCATTATATCATTGTAGTAGTAGACTACTTCACCAAATGGGTCGAAGCTATGCCAACTTTCAAGGATGATGGCAAGACTACAGCTCTCTTTATGTTCAACCATATTATAGAAAGGTTCAGTGTCCCAAGAGAGATTGTCACTGACCATGGAAGTCACTTTCAGAGAAAAATGATGTATGAGTTAACCTCGAAGCTTGGTTTGAGGCAAGAACATTCATCGCCCTACTACCCACAAGAAAATGGTTAGGTGGAAGCTGTAAATAAATCTCTTAAAACCATTCTACAACAAACGATCAATTCAGCCAATTCAAATTGGCATTTGATGTTATACTCGGCATTATGGGCCTACTGAACATCTATTAAGACTACAACCGGTTTCTCACCTTTCCAACTCATTTATGGGCTAGAAGCAGTCTTGCCTATTGAGTGCCATATCCCTTCTCTAAAGTTGGCAGTAAATTTATTTCCAGACACTTCACCGCTTGATGAGCATTTATTATACCTCGAGCATCTCAATGAGAAGCGTCGTGATGCAGCCTTGGAAAATAAGGCTCACAAACAAAAATTCATGTGTCAATATGATCGGTCTGATTGTCCTCGAATTTTCTATGAAGGTGACCTTGTCCTGGTCTATGACCAAAATAAGGACCCCTTGGGGGAAGGCAAGTTCAAACCCATGTGGTTCGAACCTTTCATCGTGAAAGAAGTTCTAAAAAAGGGCACTTATCGTCTGGTATACTTTGAGGGTAATGCATTGGTGGAGCCTAGAAATGGGCTCTACCTCAAGAAGTACTACTCATAGGTGGGTCACCTTGGGTGACTTCTTGTAACATATGTATNTTTTTTGTCTTTTTGGTTTTTATGGACGTGTCATTTTTGATGTCATCTTTTTCATTGTGGAAAATGTCAAGTGAATCAAAGGTGTTCATTGGGTTTGCGGACGGCGCTAGCTAAGACACTCGGAGGCTTGCTTCTGTTGCTTGGGTGATTTTCACACCTCAGGTCCAACTACTATCTTCATGAGGTATTTGTTTAGGTGACACCACAAACAATGTCACCAAATACAGTGCACTTCTAGAGTTGCTTCATGATGCTTTTTCGCTTGGTATCTCTTGCTTCTGGGTATATTTATATGCTCAGCTGGTTGTGTCTCAATTAAATGGAGTTTACCGCATTTACAATCCTTATCTACACCGATGGTTCCTTAGGGTATGTCTCTTATAATGAAGCTTTGATTACATTATGTATATCCATGTTCCTAGGAGATTGAATCAAATTACAAATACTCTAGCTAATCATGTATTAGATTGGCATATTGCATACATGTAAGAAAAAACACACACACGCACATGTAAATACATTTGTAAAATAGATGTAATCCATAAGACATAAAAACAGATATATATATCAAAAATATCAGAGTACATAGGTGGGTGAAAGAACCTCAAAAATAAGTCTAGTAAGAATCACGAGGCTTATGCCCTCAAAAATATACAAAAAGGTGCCCTCGGCACATAAATAGTCCAGCCTAAACTAAGGGTGGGGCATGTTGGCCCTGCCATACTGAACAACGACATTGGCCAAATGCTAGAAGAGATGGACCCAAGTCCGTGGTACCCCAACTACGTGATGTTGCATGGATGATGGGAGATCCTCGATCTCTGCCATAGGAACTATACGAATGAGAGCAGTGAGATTTCGCTCTACCCGTCTCAGCACCCTCCTGGCATCTCCAGCCAAAGGCCCTCCTGCTGTTGCAGTTGGTCCTGCCTCTGGTTGAGGACTCCATCTCTTCCTCAACAAATCTGTTGGATGCACCGGTACCACATCTGTACATAACAGATACATACGTGTTAAATACTCTGGTATACAAAAAAATGTTATATATGAAAAAACATAAAAATTAAATAACTTTGAAAAAACAAGCATACCTAGCTCTCCTTGCTCCACTCCGGGAGGTACAGACATGTTAGGGTCCCTAGAGAATTTGATCCCGACATAGGGGTAGTCCTCTATAGTCAGTATCTGATAAGACCACCAATCGAAAAACTTGTCATCGAAGGCCTCAATAGTCCTCCCTCCCCCCTGTCACGACAACAGTGTCGCCCATCTATTTACTGCTGGAGAAGAGGCTACATGCCCTCGTACAATCTCCCTCAGACTTAGACTAGGTACCCTCTCGAAGATGAAAGCACAAAGGATAGTACCAAACCCAAAATTTATGTTCCTTCGCATACGACACTCTGTCAACTTCCTTTTCATGCAGTCTAGTAATGTGGTGCTCTATTCAATAAATTGTGCATTCAAGCACTGAACTGCACAATTCATGTGTGCCTGGGAAGCCTGGTGTAGATCTGTATATCCAATGATCCGCCCAATAAGTAGAACTATTGCTTTCAACATTAGGTTTCTGATCTTATGAATCATCACCTGAGTGCCCACTTTGTCTGTGCCAGCTTCACAATGGAGTCCAATCAACTTTTCTATGTTGTGAGGCCCAGAAGGAAAAGTGTGAAGGTTGACTGATTCCCCTCTCCTTGAGAGGCTAGTTAGAAAATAGATATCTTCAGTCATTGGAGTCAACAACTATCCCTCAAGCATGAATGCCTCCACATCTAGGTGTCATTAATCTATCAAGGCATTCAACAGCCTAGGATGTACCCACATAAATGCACTTTCGAAGATCTTAAATAAGCCACATTGAGCTAATGCAACAACAACATCAGGGTTTTCTAAGACCACTAAATCAAATTCCTCATGCTCCCTCTCTCTACAGTGAACATACATCCTACAATTGACAAGTTCAGAAGGGTTTGCCTCTTGCATTTTTTAATTTTTTTCATATGTTGGAGGGTATACACGGGCTGTAATGTACACAGTTGCGTATGCCTGCGTGCAGTATTTTCTCTGCACATGGGCATATGTTGGTTTCCATAGGACAACCCGCGTATACGTAGGGCCGACCATTTTAAAGGTCAGTGCCCCCGCAAAAAACAAAAAGAAATGCTTAAATAAAGTATTGAGATGCAAGGGGGGTTAGTATGTACTTGGTCCAATCAGAAGTTTGTTTCGTCCACTAAAGCTCTCGTAATCAACTTTTTTCACAAAGGGGTGTTTTTGGCTTCTTAGTCAATTTCTCAAAAAACAATAGTGATAATGAGCTACCAACTTCTATTTATAGACTTTTTTGGACCCTTTTTGTCATTTTTTGGACCCTTTTGCTATTTTTTCTAATTTGAAAATCATTTAGTATGGTTTAGGATTTTTCTATGGATTGTTACGATAAGTGTTACTTTGGGTATTGAGAAAAGTTTTGGAGATTTAGTTATTTTTAAAGGTCCTTTGGTAAAAAGTCATTTTTCCAACTTGTTGCATTTAAGTTGGTATTCCACCTCCACTTTCTGCATCTCGTTAACTTATCACTACGCCATAGGATTGACCCCACCAAGTTGAGACACGAAACCCTCATTGTTGCTTTAGAAGTGTCATAATTTTGTGGTAGATCCTACCTTAACATGGATGCCCTAGGTAGATCCTGGTCGCATTTTGATGTCCATACTGTCACTAATGACTATAGGCTTGGGAGTCCTTATTATTTTTTCCTAATTATGAGTTTGAACCTCATTTGCATGATTTAGTATCACTCTTGACCTCATCCTCGGGACTCCCAAAACATAACGGGTCTTCTTTTTAGCCCTTTTTAGACCCTCTAAACATGAAAATATTGTCAAGTGATCTTGTTTCCCTTCACTCTCGTTAAACTGAAATTTGAAGGCATGTCTGTCCGGCGGTAGTTTACCCTTTTTTTAGTCTGGATGGTCAACTATACGAACAAAGGTATACTCTAGGAGCCTCGGTTCTCTAGAAGAGTATACTAAGGTATAATTTTAACCCTTTTTTGGGCCTGAGGGATTAAATTTATGAAAAAGAAACCCCCACAAAGTCCATAGTTAAGCTCTTTTCAGACTCCCTAAAATTGAAAAGATCGTTGAGTGACCTTGTTCCTTCACACTCGTTAAAATGGTCTAGAAGAACATCACATACGAAGTCCATAGTTAATCTCTTTTCAAACTTCTTAAAAATGAAAAGATTGTCTAGTGATCTTGTCCTCGTCACACTCGTTAAAATGATTTTGAATAGACGTCTTTTCGGTGCTAGTTTACCCCTTTTTCAAACTGACAAGACTACCTTCGAAAAGGTACCTCAGTGAAGTCTCCTTTTACGCTTTTTCAAACTCTCTAAACATGAAAAACCGTTGAGCTTACCTTTTTGGGGTTCGTTAAAATTACATTGAAGGACGTTATCATTGTGTCTTATTAACCACATTTGCATTCCTGCATCTTTGGGCTAATGCTGACTCCATGTTGCTCTCAAATAAACCATCTGAAGCATGCCTTATAATGCAAGCCTTGTAGAACTTTTCCTTTGCGTCTTGACACCTTGACCCCTGGAGGAATTTTTCCGAGTGTCCTTTTCTTGCATATGTCTCCTTGCTCTGAGCATCAGTGTGTTCCTTGCGCTTGGAACTAGTAAAATCTGCGACACTCATTCCTCCTTTGTAATGTAGCATTCTTTTATTATTTTTCAAGATTTCCAAAAATATTGAAAAAGACAAAAAAAATAAAAAATCAAATATACCCCAAAAAGAGGAAGGGAAAAGTATTTTATTTTTTGGCAGCACAATGAGTCTCCCTTGTACAAAGCACATCCTTTTGTTTTTCATCAAGCTCTAGGTTTTAATATGACCTTAGGAATCTGTTCTTGCTACATAGAGTTGTGTCCTCCTCTGTTTGGCTATACTTCCAAACATATGGACAGTTTACATTTCCTCTTGCATCGCGAACTTATGTCAATACCATGATGCCTGAGTCTCATGATTAGTCATGCTATTGTCTAAGGGAATTTTTTACAAAGCTTGAGTCGGCCATTCTGCAGTTTGTCTCTTGCCCTCATACCCGACCATCCCAAAATCCAAATCAAGTCCTTGCTTGAAATCAGTGATGCCATCGGCCTGATCATCATGATCCTTTAGTCTGTTCCTGACAAGCCATCAAAGACCTCTGGGTAGTGAAGTCGTACACTCATATTACACTCCTACCTGAGTTATGAAGATTTTTGAAGTTGTTTCTCGAGCTCTGAAGACTTCATCTCTAGCCATCAGGCATCATTAGCCTCTTGAAGATGGATACAATACATGTATATCTTTTTTATTTTGAGATGTAGATCCACTGTGTATAGCTCACAACTACACTTTATATAGTTATATGGCATGGATCTGCAGTATATTTGATTGGCATCCATGATGTTATTTCATTCCGAGCATGGGTATGCCCACCTCATTGAAATAATTTTTATTTTTTCAGATGGCACCTCTCAAACTCTGGTCCCTGGGCTCACTCGCTTCATACTTTGGTGAAGATTGGTAATGTATCTCAGCCATCAGATGATCTTCTGACCTCACACATTAGGGGGCATCTGTTATAACCCTAAATTGCACAAGACAAGCATACCTGGCATTAGGCCATCTCACTTGCCATTTTTTCCAAGCCACTATTGAACAACTTCTTAAAAACACCATTTTTTGAAGGCATACGCGTCCTGCTCCACTACTGCACATGTGTATACGCTAGCTGACTCACTATAGCCCGCGTATATTGACAAAAGCACGAAAAATGGAAATTTTCATATGAAACACGGAGTTTTGGGTAAGTCACCTAAACCGTTTGACCGCCCATAGTCTGTCACTCGACCAAATACCTAGCCCTTTCTAGCCTATAAAAGAAGGGCTAGGGGTCCCATTTGAAAAGAGAAAAATAATAGTAAAGAAACTCTACCCGATTTTGCATTCCCCTTGCCCCAACCTTTTGCAACTATTGTGTGAAGAGAAGCATATATGAAAGTAGTTGGAGAAAAATTGAAGAGGAGCCCAGGACTAGATTCGAGGAGCAGCGGTCGATCTCACTATTGTAATGTATTCTTGTGAGATTAATAAAAGAAGTACTTTTCCCTTCCCTCCATATGAGGTTTTTAATGTTTAAATATTGATTGTATTTTGATAGAATCTCTAACCCATTAGTTCATAGATCAAATGCATGTTTGGAGTTCTTTGTTTGTCTATTTGTGAATGCAAGTCAACTTTGGGAGGAAATTTCCATTCAAGGAACAACCAAACGTTAAAGGATCGACATCAAACACAGAAACTAAGGTATAGTAACTTGATCTTTTTAACCTTGTATTTACACATGAATAATGGGGTTTATGATTGGGATGATGGTAATAAGTAGGAGACTTTAGGTCATTTATGGATGCGTTACAAAACCCTTAATGCTAGTCCGTAGGGGGATTTCCCACCCACAACATTGTTGTCCCCTGTTTCAATTCTTAGTCATATAATTTATAGGAGTACAATCATAAAAATCCTACTAACAAATAGAAATTTGTTTTAGATAAGTTGTAGTAAAACTGGAACAATTGGTATCGAGCCCTTCAAATCTGGAAGTGTATTGTCATCTGTTGCCAAGTGTTCCAACAATTTTCCCTTTTTGATATATGGCTCCATTTCTGCCATTGAATCTAAAAAGGATCTTTGATCAACTGTCAGTTGTTACCAAATCTAGTCCTAGAATCTTGTAGTTTCTTGATCGAATGCATAGAATTTGGGATGCTCTTGAATTATCGGCCTAGTTACTTTTCCACCTCAATAACTTGGGATTTTTTTCCTCAAAATTTGGAAACAAAATATTCTTACTGCAACCACAAATTCGTTTTGAGATTCCATGTCTCCTAAAGTGCTCATTGACAAAAGTTTGAGATAGATAAAAAATACTCCAGACTTCCCTAATGTTGATTAATGTCCTAGCCAAAATATTTCACCATCAAATGTTAGGAGGTGAGACAATCTTAACACATTCGACACTTCAGTACTTTCCTGGGTGCACCTTTGACATTTGGGCACTTGCAGATCACTTGGCTCCATCCCTTTATCAACATTTGAATATAGCATTTTCATGATCGGTGCTTCTTGGCCACTTGGGTGAATGGATACTGGGGTTCTTCATGGAAAAAAAATTCAGAGACTGCTCTTATTCTATCCATTCTTGCATTCTATTCAATTTTGATATCATGATTTTCAAAGAAGTTTAATTCATGGAATTAGAAATCCTATGACACCCTCATAATCACGATGACCATATTTACAATCTTCCCTATCACCACGAGCTTGCATCTATAAACTTCAACCCCCTACGTCCCATATGTGAGCATTTTCAATGCTCCTAGACCATAATAAGACCGCACATGGGACTTGCAATGGGCAGCGATCTTCTTCTTGAATGCATACCTTTCTGAATTAAAAACTTTGAAATCCCCAACGCGATGTGATTCATCCTAGTGAATTCGAAAGAATTGCCCTGTCAACTAACCAAGATTCCACGGCCTCAAAATAGTTCAAACTGTTCACGAGGAACTGCTTCATAATTTGAATAGGCTTTAGTAGCAGCAATTTCACAATATTCTCCAAGAACACCCTGATAAGCAACACGTAGTTGAGATCTCTGCTTGACCATATCGTGTGCCAAATAACATGACAAAGGATTTGTTTGTCAGTTTGCAAATTCTTTAATAAAAATTCGACACCTTTACAATCTTGGCACCTGTAACTATCTCTCTGCAATCACCATTTCCACTTCAAGTTGTGTATTGATGAACTGTAGACTTAAAATTTGTTAGCTTGGCGCAATACCTCAATCTCTGCAAACAGTGGAACAAGCGAGAAATTTGGGAACACCATCGTATATATTGTGGCTATATTTAGTTCTTCGACACCTACACATTGCACCTTGGCGTTTTGAACTCCTCTGCCTACAAATCAGGCACCTAGCATTTCTTCGTTTTTATTATATTTTTTATATTTTTTCTCAACGCAATAATCCCACATGCATAGGGTGTTTAAAACTGATAGCCTTTATATATGTGAATTCCCACATAAACTTACCGATTAGATGAGTGGAGTATGGAGCTCGACGCTTGCGCTTATCTTTGTGTGTTGACTTGTGGCTTGTCTTAACATGAGAAATGGGCTTGTGGGCCCCCCAAAATTTTGGATAAAGCCACAAACCCAAGAGGCCTTGTTTGGATTAAAAAACTCCAATTGTATAGTATGTAGACTTAGGCATATGTATTGGTTTATATATGCAATTTGGTATAGAGACTTTATATATATATAGTGATTTAGGGTTTGAAATTAAATACAATTTATTTGTATTTTTTATTTATTTATTTTTTGTAGTGCAGGTCAAAAGGGAAAAGCCAAAGGGTTTATGGGAAAAAGTGATTAAATCAGGTTTGTCAAGGCTCTATGTAAGATTCAAAGATTATGACAAATGACAAAATCCCTGGGAAGTCAACAAATCAAGCTCAAGCAAATGAAAGTACCTCAAAAATTTAAAACAACAATTTAAGTGCTAACATTTGGATCCTACTAGGATGGAGACCTCCCTGCGAGGCTCCAAGAACCTAGCAATTTCAGTGGCCTTTCCATTGGGCTATGGAGTCAATAGTCAACCATTCTCTAAACATCTTCAAAATCTGCCTTTATTCCAACAAACTAACTACTGAAAATCTAAAAGAAATCACATGCTAGGGATGCGAGCTTATTTCCTACACTACCCTACTCTAACCAGATCTACAATTGATCAAGTAAAGGAAGACTTCCATAAAAACCATTCAAGTAGTTTCAAAACTAAAAAATTCCGTCCATAGATGATGTCTGAAAAGTAACAACAGTGATAAAAACTCCTTCTAGAAACAATACTCACCCGAAAGCGATGAGTAAAAGAAATATGAAATTTTCACATACTTTGAACCATATGATTCCATCAAGGCTACAACTGGATCCTTGAAACCAATATCATAAATATACGGATCGATGAATGCCTCATCCATGAATGCATCTCTTCTTGCAAACAAATGACATTCTAGTTCTCTTGTGATCAAATCTTGATCATCAGTAGCAACAACTCTCTTCAAAATAATCATCACAAGATGATGATAGAACAGGGTTTAAATCACATTGATCATAATCAGCTAGAAACATGAAATTACCTATGCAATCATCAGTTACTTCAAGATCAAAATGGTTGGAAAATTGATCATCAACTTGCCATGCATACCTATCCATAGGAGCATCTGCAAACATTGGATAATCNAAATCACATTGATCATAATCAGCTAGAAACATGAAATTACCTATGCAATCATCAGTTACTTCAAGATCAAAATGGTTGGAAAATTGATCATCAACTTGCCATGCATACCTATCCATAGGAGCATCTGCAAACATTGGATAATCTGATTCCCAATCTGACATATATTCACACTCTTGTTGTTGTTCAAGATCTTCTTCATACTCACTGTCTTCTTTGTCAAAAATGGAAACATACTAACAACTTCCTTTCTCCTGTGCATGCATATCTTCAAAGTAAACTGGATCTCGAACTCTCTTAGAAGCACAAATGTTCTCCTCAATTTCTTGGGCATATTCAAATAAACATGATAAGGATGAAGACCTCCTTTCTAACAAGATAAGGACAAGCTCTGAATGCTTTGCCATAACATAGTATACCATGGTAGTGATCTCAGTAGTCTGGATCTCCAAGGGCATGCTATAATAAATGTTATAAGATCTTTTGTTAAAGATAGACAAAGCTTCTTCCTCCTCTCTCCTCAAGGCATAAAAATCAGCGAGGTACGAATCAAAAGATTTGTTCTCACCCCAATTCTTTGAAAAACATTTAGACAACTCGATCCAAGAACCAATCAAATCATCCCTCAAATTCTTAAGCCATACAACATCATCTCTAAATAAATATTTGGAGAACAACCTCATAACAACATCATCATGTATAATCTCGAATTGATCAACCAAATTTTCAAAGGATCCCAAATTCCTCTCATCTGTAACCTGATCGTCTCTAGAAAACTGGGGAAGATACTCAAGGAAATCAAGAGGATAAGGATAAAGGAGGTATGGAAGCCTTAAACGCTTGAATATATTCATTATGATTCTAGTTTGAAAAGTAGTAGGATAATCATGAGGATAAACAATATTATGACAAGGCTCAATAGTAATGATAAAAGGTGATGAAATATGGTTAGGTTTTGAATCAGTTTCGACCTCCGCAAGGTTACATGGCTTCCCAAAATCAGGAGGTATTTGAATACAAATATCATCTTTATGAACATGCATAGGTGAAAATACTGAATCAACATCTACAATACAGGCAATATGCAAATCTTCTTCTTCTAAAGATGGATATATAAAAGAACGTTGATGATGATCATCCGAATATAAAAAACATAAGATGATCCTTTTAATGTGTGAAGGGAAAAACAAAAATGATATGATAAAGAAAAACAACAGTTCATGAAGAAGGCTCATCAACTGATACCTAGATTTACATTTCTTCCCCTTCATTTTCTGTCAACCGGATCCTTCCCAGTGGAGTCTTTGATTCATGGAGTCACCAAAAATATGATTACAGTCGATCTCTATGTCCTTATATTTTCTTCCATCAAGAGTCTAATCTTTGTTGTTCTCCTAGGGAAACTAGCTCACTTCCATTACCCAACAACGACACCAATTTGTTATCACTCCAAGAGGCTTTCCCTGACTGTAAAGGTAATGAGCTTGGTAACTTAGAAAAATGATTTGAATGAAATAACTTCAAGGTGGATCAATCCAAGGAACCATCAAACCTCACTCAGGTGAAGATAATAATGAATACACTCCAACAAATAAAGGCCTCACTGAACCAACCAACGGATTATAAATTTAAGAAATGAAGAAAGAAAACTACCATACTAATAAACTCATATACACTAAAGAGTATTTATGAATGGTTAGTTACAGCATGAAATTATATGCGTGATCTCATCCCATTGATGGAACGCAAGAACGACCTCTGTCAGTCATCAAATGAACAATAATACATCATGAATTACAAATTCATTCACAGATACAATAGAAAAAAAAGAAAACATGGAGGTCTGGATAAAACTCAGTGAAGAAACTGGAAATTCAGATGTGTACTTGTTAAAATATTAATGCATAAAGCTTGTTTCAAAACCCAAATATTGACCCATAGTCATAAGACTTCTCTCCCTTGTTTCAATTCTTAGTCATATAATTTATAGGAGTACAATCATAAAACTCCTGCTAACAAATAGAAATTGTTTTAGATAAGTTGTAGTAAAACTGGAACAACTGGTATCGAGTCGTTCAAATCTGGAAGTGTATTGTCATCTGTTGCCAAGTGTTCCAATAATTGTCCCTTTTTGATATATGGCTCCATTTCTTCCATTGAATCTGAAAAGGATCTTTGATCAACTACCAGTTGTTACCAAATCTGGTCCTAGAATCTTGTAGTTGCTTGATGGAATGCATAGAATTTGGGATGCTCTTGATTTATCGGGCTAGTTACTTTTCCACCTCAATAACTTGGGATTTTTTTCCTCAAAATATGGAAACAAAATATTCTTACTGCTTCCACAGATTCTTTTTGAGATTCCATGTCTCCTAAAACGCTCGTTGACAAAAGTTTGAGATAGATAAAAAATACTCCGGACTTCCCTGATGTTGATTAATGTCCCAACCAAAATATTTCACCATCAAATGCTAGGAGGCGAGACACTCTGAACACATTCGACACTTCAGTACTTTCTTGGGTGCACGTTTGACATTTGGGCACTTGCAGATCACTTAGCTCCATCCCTTTATCAACATTTGAATATAGCATTGGCATGATCGGTGCTTCTTGGCCACTTGGGTGAATGGATACTGGGGTTCTGCATGGAAAAAAAATTCAGAGACTTCTCTTATTCTATCCATTCTTGCATTCTATTTAATTTTGATATCATGATTTTCAAAGAAGTTTCATTCATGGAATTAGAAATCCTATGACACCCTCATAACCACGATGACCATATTTACAATCTTCCCTATCACCATGAACCCGCATCTATAAACTTCAACCCCTGACGTCCCATATGTGAGTGTTTTCAATGCTCCTCGACCATAAGAAGACTGCACATGGGACTTGCAACGGGAAACCATCTTCTACCTAAATTCATATCTTTCTGAATTCAAAACTTTGAAATCCCCAAGGCGATGTGATTCATCCTAGTGAATTCGAAAGAATTGCTCTGTAAACTAACTAGGATTCCACAGCCTCAAAATAGTTCAAACTGTTCATGAGGAACTACTTCATAATTTGAATAGGCTTTAGTAGCAACATTTTTTCAATATACTCCAAGAACACCCTGATAAGAAACACACATTTGAGATCTCTGCTTGACCATATCGCGCACCAAATAAATTGACAAAGTATTTGTTTGGCGGTCTGCAAATTATTTAATAACAATTCGACACTCGTACAATCTTGGCACCTGTAACTGTCTCTCTGCAGTCACCATTTCCACTTCAATCTGTGTATTGATGAACTGTAGACTTCAAATTTGTTAGCTTGGCGCAATACCTCAATATCTGCAAACAGTGGAACATACGAGAAATTTGGGAACACCATCATATATATCGTGGCTATATTTAGTTCCTCGACATCTGCACATTTCACCTTGGCTCTTTGAACTCCTCTGCCTGCAAATTGGGCACTTCACATTTCTGCGTTTTTATTATATTTTTTATATTTTTGCTCAACGCAATAATCCCACATGCATGGCCTTTATATATGTGAACGCCCACATAAGCTTATCGATGAGATGAGAGGAGGATAAAGCTCGGTGCTTGCGCTTTGGCTAAGGCCACAAACCCAAGAGGCCCGGTTTGGCTTTAAAAAACTCCAAATGTATAGTATGTAGACTTCGGCATATGTATTGGTTTATATATGGAATTTTGTATATAGACTATATATATATATAGTGAATTAAATACAATTTATTTTTATTTTTAATTTTTTTGGTATTGCAGGTCAAAAGGGAAAAGCCAAAGGATTTCTGGGAAAAAGTGAATAAATCAGGTATGTCAAGGCTCGATGGAAGATTCGAAGATTATGAAAAATGACAAAAGACCTAGGAAGCAAACAAATCAAGTTCAAGCAAATGAAAGTACCTCGAAAATTTAAAAGAACAATTTAAGTGTTAACAGTGGGTTGCTACTCTTTTAGATCTGCGTATGATATTTGCCCCGCACCTTGTGCGATCTCCGAAATTTGGAAACAGATAGGAAAATGTGCATTTTCTGGGCAAGCTAACCGAGATCTAACCCTTGTTGTCATCGAGAAGTGAAATTTTTTTTGTGTGAAAATAGTTTTTTAGCACGCTCTCCAAGGTTATCTTCAACAACAACAACAACAATTTGTGAGCACGCTCTCCAAGGCCATATTCAACAACAACAACAATTTTTTAGAACGCTCTCCAAGGTCGTCTTCAACAACAACAATAACAATTTTTTAGCACACTCTCCAAGGTCGACAACAACAACAACACCCCCAATCCTCTTGCTAAACAATACAATATGTTTTGCTAGCCCATTTGGTTAAAATTTTCCTTATTGAGTAAGAGTTCTTGAGTTCAAGTCTCTCTTTTTGTTACTTTTTTTTTGAAAAAATTCATGCTCCATTATAAAGTGTATTTCACTTCAAGATAAAACTGAATCACTATATGTAGCTTTAATATTTTAGAGTTATTTATTTTGCATGCAGTTTTTCAACAACAACAACAACCCTGTTGCTAAACAATACAATATGTTTTGCTAGCTCATTTGGTTAAAAATTTCCTTATTAAGTAAGAGGTCTTGAGTTCAAGTCTCTATTTTCGTTACTTTTTTTTTTAAGTTCATGCTACAATGTAAAGTGTATTTCACTTCAAGTATAAAAGTGAATCACTATAAGTAGCTTTAATATTTTAGAGTTATTTATTTTGGATGCAACTTTTCTTTTATAAAGTAACTTCATTGTAAAAATGAACCCCACTTCTTTTTATAAAAGTGAGTCACTTCATAAAGCAACTTACACCATCACGTGGTCCTTTGGTTAACGTTTATGTATTTTTTAAAAGGACATAACTTTCACACCCGAAGTCCATTTTCAGTGTCGTGTTTTTTAAAACCGTCTAATTTTTCGAGATCTTTCCATCCAGATCATCAGTTTCCATTTTTAAATCCATATTATCTACATATTTAATACGGTTTCTTCAAATAATGTTTTTCTTACCAACACCAACTACTTCCAATGGAAATCTCATATGGAGGATTTATTAAGAAGTAAAGGCTTCTACCGTATTACCTTGGGAAAGGAAACATAACCTACTGATGTTGATAAGAAATTCAAATGGGATAATAGAAATGATGAAGCACGTGGAATAATCATAATGTCCATCTCTCCTAATTTAAGGTTCTACCTTCAACAAATAGATAAACCCAATGAAGCTTGGGAAAAGATTGAATTTGTGTTTGGTAAACACAAAATTATTCAAGCACAATAGTTAGAAAATCAAGTACTGACTTTAAGTCCAAGTGATTTTTCTTGCATTGAAGACTATCTATATAAGTTTAAAACACTCATAATTTTATGTGAAGAATGTAAGATAAATATGGATGAAGATCATTGCATCTATCTTATTCTTTCTAAGCTAGGTACTCCATATTTTGTGTTTGTATCTATCTTTTATGCCATGAAAGAGGATCTAGGGACAACTTATCAAAAACCCACTCTTGATTCCTTTTGTGATTCTTTGATTAGAGAGAAAGATAAACTTGTACAACTTGGAGTGATCAACACTATAGGTACCTCCAACAAAGCCTTAGTCATCCATCAGAAAGATAAACCCAAGAATCCCAGGAAGAAACATCCTCGCCACAAAAACAAGCAATGTAAGGGTCCCAAACCCACTCAGACAACTTCCGCTCCTAATGGTGACAAAGGAGTAAAATATAAAAATAAGAAGACTCACAGGCATTGCAACTTTTGTGATAAAGATGGTCACGATGAGTCCAAATGTTTCAAGAAGATGTCATCTTTAGAAGCAACGATGAAGAAGCACAACATCAATATTGATTCTAATTCTTCTTCTTCTTCTTCTCATGGACATGCACTTTCTTCTTCTAGTTTCTCCTTCAATACAACTTCTGTTTCTTCTTCTGATGAGTAGCTTATTGATTCTGGAGCATCTTATCATATGGCTAAGGATAAAGACATATTTTCTTCTCTAAATGAATGTAACACCAAGAAAATATTTATTGGTGATGATAGATCTCTTAATGTTGATCGGTGCTTCTTGGCCACTTGGGTGAGACATTTTCATAAAATTCAGTTCATCCAGATTGGGATACAACAATGAATGAAGAGTATCATTCTTTAATGGAAAACGATACTTGGGATCTTGTATCTCTTCCAAAAGGAAGAAAACTTGTCAGATGTAAATGGGTCTACATATCTAAGTATGCATCTAATGGAAGTGTTGAAAGACACAAGGCTTGGTTAGTTGCCAAAGGATTTTCCCAAGTTGAAGGAATTGACTATAATTAAACCTTTTCCCCTGTAGCCAAAATGAATTATATATTCCTTGTTCTTTCCCTTGTCACCTCACATAAATGGGAGTTCCATCATATGGATGTTAAATCCACCTTCTTGCATGGAAATTTGAAAGAAGAAATCTACATGGAACAACCTCCTAGCTATGTCCAGAATGACTCTAGCCTTGTTTTTCGCCTTAAGAAATCTCTTTATGATCTTAAGCAAACTCTCTGATCTTGGTATGCCAAAATGGACAACTTTATTATTGCCACTGGATTCTCTAGATGCAATTCTGATCCTAATGTCTATATCAAGAAAGTAGGAAGTCATCTCATAATCCTTTTCCTTTATATTGATGACCTTATCCTTACTGGTAGTGACTCAAAAATTTTAAACCATGTGAAAACCAGCCTTAAGAAGAAATTTGAAATGAAAGACTTAGGTTTTTTGCACTATTTCCTTGGCCTCCAAGTTTTTCAAACCATTGAAGGAATTTTTCTTTCCCAATCTAAGTATGCTTGTGACCTTCTTCATCTCTTTCACATGAACAATTGTAAACTAGCCCTTTCTCCCTTCCAATCTGGAGTCAAGCATGTTGCCACCTGTACTTCTCCCAAAGTTGATGCCACCTTGTACAGTCAGTTAGTTGGTAGCCTCTTATACTTGAATCATACTCGTCCTGATCTTTCCTTTGTTGTTGGTCTTGTTTCCCGGTATATGCAAACACCCCATGAAAGAAACTAAAAGGATACTTTGGTATGTCCGTGGTACAGTTCAGTTCGGGATACATTACAGTTCAGGGGGGCTCCTTTATTGGTTGGTTTCACTGATTCAGATTGGGCCGACGAATCCGATGATTGGAAGTCTACTACAGGTTATGTTTTCGGCCTTGGTTTAGGACCTGTCACTTGGGCCTGTAAGAAACAACAAGCTATTGCACTTTCTTCAGCAAAAGCAGAGTACTGAGAAATGGTAAATACAATTCAAGAATTCTTATGGCTTCGACAGATTCTTTCAGAGTTTGGATTCAAGTAACAACATCCCACCAACCTTTGTTGTGACAATCAGAGTGCCATCAAGCTCGACAAAGACCTAGTTCAACATCATCGCAAAAAACACATCGATCTACACTTGCACTTCATCAGAAAGCTCATTCATGAGCAAGTTATTTAAGTGCTCTTTTTCCCTACAGAATATCAAGTTGCAGACATTTTCACGAAGTCTCTTACAGAAGCGAAGTTTTCTAAACTTCAATCTATGTTAGGAGTTCAGGAAGTTGTCATCAAGGGGAGATAGGCTCTAATGCCTCCTTCCTTCTCCTATTGTGTCACTATTGTAAATCCTTCAATACTATCCCAAGTTGTTCTTAAGGGGGGATGTTAGGATATTTAGACACTTAGGAGTTAGTTAAAATCTACTTCGTCTAATGTGTCGTTAGGTAAAGTGTGTTTCTTAGTATGTTTCTTTAGTATGCATTAGTATTCATTTGTAGTTAGGAAATACAATGATCACGATATGTGGATTAGCATATTCTCATCAATCTTAACATCCATTGATATGTCGATTAACATCTGATTGGTCCATGATATCTATTTAAAGATCATGGAGGGTCATTTGCCAATGATCGATTCTAAGAAACTCTCTTGTAAAATCTCTCTGTAATCTTTTTCTTTTGCATTAATAAACTTCTCCAAGTGGTCGCGTTGGCTGGGGACATGGATGTTTTCCCGTCGGGGTTTTACCACGTCAAAACATCGGTGTGTTGGTATTTTATATGGTTGTGTGAGTGGTTATTGAAGGTGTTCATCCTATGTTGGAATACCTGTGTTGTCGAACAAATTTACCTTTTGGTGTCCCATTACTTATGGTGAAAACTAAGTTCTTCCAAGTGTTTGGAATTGAGCTCAAGAGTAGAAGTTCTTGGATCTCATCATCAAATACAATCTTCAACGAAGTGAGCTGGTTCAATACTATGTGAAACTCATTTAAGTGTTCAACCATTGAACTCCCTTCCTTCATTTTGAGATTAAATAATCTCTTAATCATAAAAAAAAATTGTTGATCATTGTATCTCATTCTTATAGATCATGAGGATTTTTCCATAAGGACTTGGTTTTCTTTTGTTGCGAGACATAAAAGTATACTATGCCTCCCAAATACCATTGAATAGTAGCTATTTTCTTTCGATCTAACTTCAACTAGTTTTCATCATTCATCGATGAGGGTTTTTTATTTTCCCTCCATCAATAATTGTAGATCTTTCAAGGTTAGCATATCTTCCATTTTGACCTCCATATGGTGAATTTTTCCCTGGTAAGCTTTTCAATATTTATCATATGCTCCATTGCAGTCACCTATAAATGGATCCTACGCACACAAGATATCCAAAAAACGTTTTCTCTGGTACCATTTGATATGTTAAAAACAACAATAAACCATAGATCTAAAATAAAATTCTATAGATCTAATGCACATGTATAGATTTGATATTATCATGAATAGATATGAAGCATGATTATATAGATCTCTAACCCACATGTAAAGATCCAAAGCATAATTACATAGATATCTAACCCACATGTAAAGATCCAAAGCATAATTATATAGATCTCTAACCCACATGAATATATATGAAGCTAAAATATATAGATATGAAATACACTTAGATAGATCTAAGATAACTAATAATAAAAATGACGATGAAAGAACAATAGAACACTAAATATTTTATGTGGAAAACCCAGCAGGGAAAAACCATGGGGAAATGATCAACCTTTAATTTCTTATTAGCAAATAAATACATCAAGATTTACCTTTACTCCTTCTGCTTCATCTCTACACCTTCTTGATCTACTCGTGCTTGCACATTTTATGTAAGAGAAAAAATACATATATAGGCTCTCATAGAAGAAGATCTTATAATGGAGAAAACTTTAGAAGAGTACATTCTCGAAGTTTTAAGAATTTGAGAAATACAATTATTTTATTATTTTATTATTTGGTCTCCCATACAACATATACATAAGAGAAAATCTACCTCACTAAATTCTATTCTTGATCAGCATGTTGTGGAGAAGGTTGAAAATTTGATTATTTACTTATTTTTCATCTAAAAGAATAATTCTATAGCCAATATTGTATATCAATATGCATTGAAAATTAATGGACTGAAATACTAAGATCCAGATCCACATAGTAAAAGTGTTTGGAGTTCCTTTTCTATGACTAGTTTATATTGACTTTCTTCTCGGTTTGAACCTTTAGGAGGAAATAATAGTTTACAGAAGAGATTAAGAATAACCTGAAAAGCATCATGTTAGATTTGGTGTGGCAATGTTTGGATTAAGCTTTGTGTGGTAGCTAAAGTCAAAGAAGGCCATGGCACAGAGTTCTTTAGGCACAAAATTTGGGTACATTTCTTAAGAAGGGTATAAGAAGAGAGAGCATGCAACTACAATGGCTTAGAGGTCTAGAAGTGGCAATGGCAATGGAGCCACAACAAATGGCACGATATTGTTTCCTAGATTTTAGTTGTTCTTTTTTCAATTATATTACTTATAACATCTAGTTATAAGATATATTTAGTGCTTGTTTTTCCTATAACTTTTCTTTGTGCATTCAGATAAAGTAGCACGATTTTTCCACATCATGGTAAGCATTTACCTTCACTTTATTTTACTCCTTTGTTCTTGTGTGCATTAAATTTTTCAAGGTTAGCAAGTCCAATATATATACTCATTTAAATTGTTTTATTATAGGATCCATCAATAACCATTATATATTGTGCTATTATATGATTCATCAATAACCACTAGATTAAATTGTCTTATCTTGTTACCAAGTAAGAGAAGTTTTAGGAGAGACATAAAGTTGTACAACATAAATACTACCAATCAATATTCTGCATTAAGGTTTGAGGATGTAGTACCAATTAAGGGTTTGCTTTAAAGTTTGAGGATGTAGTTTCATCCTTGTTATTAGAAGAAATGAGAAGAAAATCAATGGGAGAGCATAGCACAGATGCCTTGACAATAAGGGGTCATTCCAAAGATAGAATAAAAAAGTTTACAGGAGGGAGATCTAAATCTCCAGAGGATCCTTTATAGAAAGTATGTTGGAAATGGGTAAACCAAAGCATTTTAAGAAAAAATGTAGATGAAGAAGTGTTGAGAATGATAAAGGGATAGATGATACTACTTCTATGGAAGAGAATCCCTCTTGAGAAGGAGAGGATGTGTATTTGGCTTCTACAAGTACATAGTAAAAACATGAGGCATGGCTCATCAACTCAGGTGCCTCTTTTCATATGATTCCTCATAGGGAGTAGTTCTATGATTATGAAAGGTGTGATGGTGATGTCTTCCCAAGAGAATGGTCAAAGTTGCTAGCTCAAAAATGGTGATTTGGGGCACATGGTT
>SNQJ01S0038417.1:8139-23211 GCA_010110895.2 Picea sitchensis | reverse complement strand
GAATCAAAGCTTGATATAGCAACCAATGGTTGTTACCAGAATCATTTAATGTTATCGGAATCAGTTTCTACAAGATTCTTAGTAATATTCTCCTTGACTATGTTGTGGCTCTATCTATAATTTCAAACAAAGTTTGTGTTCCCGTATGTTCTCTCCAATATTCTCACAGACTCTGCATTCACTCATACATATAATTTGTTTTTATCTAGGTTTATAATAATATTTATTTAATCTTTGAACTTCTAGAATTGGAACTATAATCTCATCAAGAACAAAAACATGCTTATAGGTTTATCTTCCTATAGCTAACGCTAGAGATCTTACCTTGAAGTGGCTTGAATCCATTTCCGAAAATGTTTGAAGTTCCAATCTGTACATTCTTGTCATAGCTTCCTCATTCCTTTCCAATTTATTTCTACCTCTATCTTTGCATTGAGCCTTCAACTACCGAAACTATTCATACATTGTCTCAATGCTCTTCAATGGTGGAAACTACTCTCACAAACGCATGCATTTCAAGATTATCATATTACTTGCATTTGATGTTACTGTCACACATTCTACACCATCCACCTTCAAAAATTAGAAATACCATATTGGAATGACTTATACCAAATCATGTTTTTCCATAAAAACGCCCAATCAATCATATCATATCATTATTTCTTGAATTAAGAAAACAAACAGGTTTTAATTACCCTTTTCAACGATCTCTATACCAATGATTTGGAATATGCTTTACTTTGATTAGTTCAAACCTAGAAGGATATGACCCCAAAGCTCTACATCCATTAATTCTTGAAACCAAAACATTTTCATAGGCCCACCAATTCCTCTTACATCATCATCAAATCCATTCTTCACGGATCTAACAAACAAAACAAAATAGATCACAAATCTTCAAGCCCATCCACAAAATTTCTAGGGTATATTAGTTTGAATACTATGTCGTATCTCCCAGATCCCGCATACTTTTTGTAAACCGTCTAAGTGGAACCCAATTGGGCTCGTTCACCACAAAACCCATGTGACGTATTTTCAATATTCTTCATAATTTGCTCGCAGTTTCCCTGACAAACTGCCTCTCCAATATTGAGAAACATTTTCTTCCAACTGTCTCATTGCACAAAGTAATTCTTATAAAAACTATGGTTTATATTTTGACTTGTTCCCATTTCCAACAGAGGGAGATGGAAAAGAATTATCAAAGTTTGCAACAGACCTAGACTTGAGTTTTCCAATCCCTTGGTTGTCATATTTTGTAGCTTCAACTGTAATATCATCATTATGTACATTAGCAGAAGACACATGTTCAACCTTTTCTGCTACAATATTTTCTTGTGTCATTCTTTCAATCCCTGCACCAAGAAAAATTTCAAGAGTTGGTGAATGTGATCTCTCAGTTTCTTCCTTACATAGAGTATAATGGCCCACTTTTCCTTGTGAAGGAGATTGGTTAAAAATATTTGAAGCATACCTCTAGAACCATAACATATGACTATTTTTCGAAATATCGAACGTTGATGTTGAGGATGACCAATATGAGATTGAGGTTGACCATCCATCTAGCCATGATCTCTTAATCATTGAAGCACTTGCTAAAATAAGAGGGAACTAAACCATTGAAGTTGAATATGATCATGTAGAAATCGGTGTTCTCTCTGATTCCATGTTGCAAAAGAAGACATTAACTCTTTTGTAAAATAGTTTTCTTTTGTGCAGTATAGGATCATGGGAATGCTAAACAAATAGATCGTAATACAGTGAAGAATATGTTGATGTTGATTCTATCATTCAAATTCATTCAAACCATGGAAAAAATCAAAACAATACATTTTCAGATTTCATGTATTAGTGGTACAATAATCATGTACCTACATACTGAAACAGAAAAATGTGAGCTTTGGATCTGCATGAAGTATATTTGATTCACCAACAAAGGATTTATGATATCAAGAAGGTACCAATATGACGATCTATCGCAAAATTTATGTATATTTTTTTGAAATTTTGTTGAGACGGGTTGTATATCTGAGTTCCTCTAAAAACAATACCCAATTTAAAAAAAAAAAAAAAAGTCTAAAACGGAGTCCAGAAAGTAAAGTTATTGAAGTTTTAAAATATGTTATTTTCAGGGTTTTTTCCCAGAAGGCCGCATGATTTTTTATTTTATTTTTTTGTAGCATATGAGGCTGAATTTTCAAAAACAAATTGCATATCTTAGTTCCTCTCATAATTTCACCCAATTTCAAAAATAAACATCTAAATCGGAGCTCTGGAAGTGATGATATCGTTGATTTAAAATTAGTCATTTTGGGGGAGTTTTGTGATGGCGGAAGGACTGCAGAGTTCATAACTTTTCATAGGGTCCTTAGATTGCTACCATATAAATTCCATTGGATAGATAATTTTAAGATCTTTCTTTTGGAATATTATATGTGGTATTTTCAATGGATATTCGACTTCTCATGAAAATTAGATGGAAGATTGAAGCCCTTGAGACAGGTGCTCAAACAATTCAAGTGATCACACTTAAGAAGTAAGAGAGATACATTATACAAGACATCAGGGATGAATATAATCAAGAAGAACATGCTTGGCATAATTTTTAGGATTCCTGTTATGATTGGTATATGAATAGTTGTCATTTCTAGGATGAAAACCATTTTCATCTTCTATTTGATGACTCTACTCTGTCTTCTATAGAGCACATCCTGGAGAGAAGACAAGATATTTCTATGCACACACTTCTTCATTTTTATTATCCAGTAGGAGTGGATGAATTTTTGGCTAGTTCTACATCTTTTGATCCACTTGACCGATGTCTCTCTTTGGAGCATCATTTCAGTTGGCTATGGTGTTTCGATATCTTCAATGTGGATTTCACATGAGAACTTGGACATGGGACCCCGATTTACAATGGTGGTTGGACTCCTTCAACATGGTGGATTGCATTCCTATATGGGACACTGGTTCTCTCGCCCAGTTCAGAACTATGGTCCACACTTATCTATGCGACCTTGGTATATGGTTGTACACCCTCATAGCAAGTGTTGAGGACAACGCTTTCATAAGGCAGATGGAATGTTAGGTAGATAGAGAGGTAGTAAGGGGCCTAGATGGACCATGGTGATAACAGTGGAGGCCATTCAATGTAAGGTGGATAGGTCCACAATAGTATTAAATAAGGCCCACTATGGTAGTTACATATAATAAATGTAAGAGGACTTACTAGAAGGTTATACTTCTAGAATGTTCTTAGGTGGTTGGTAGCACTATATAAAGGGGTTCAAGCAATNAAATTCAGAATCCTCTTGATATATCATATATGTGATGCATTCTTCAAATGGTAAGTGTTCAACATAAATATTGAACTTGTATCCCTTATCTTAAACTAGCCTTGTGATATGAAGAAAACAATGTGTTTTTATTTATACAAGGTGGGATACCCTAGGAATTTCACCAACCTTCTACCTTCATGCTAAAGAAAAAGAATCCATGATCAGACAACATGGATCTATCCAGTTTTCAACGGTCTCTAGTTACCTTTATGGAAATTAGACCAAATGAATCATAATTTAGGAGAGTTTTCACGATGAAACATTTTTGTGCCATTGCACATGTCTAATTCAATTTTGGGATACCCACATGAATTAAAAATCTAATAATCTTGGTAAAATATTCTAACGTGTGACAATATCATGTGACATTCTCATACCATAGCTACTCAATTGCTCAAAATTATCACAACAAGTCATTTACCACCAAAGTCCAAGTACTTTCACAGTTAAGAAAGTGCAATACAAGTTTCATGATATATTCGATAGTGGTGTGGAGTCTAATTCTTTAACAAATAAATATCACATAATGGGGACCAACACTTCTCATCTTTAATACAATGGGGACCATGCTCATTAGAGGTAATGATTGATTCATGCATATGTTTTTGTTCCATTCTAGACATGCTCCAAGTTTTAGTGCACTATACTAGTTTTGTGAGTAAACCCCAATGCTCATTGCATTGTCCTTATGCACAATTAGAAACCCTCCTCACTTGAAACCCTTTAGAGTCAACTACTCAAAATTGTCACAACAAGTCATTTCCTTCAAAATTCCAAGTACTTTCATAGTTAAGGAAGTGACATACAAGTTTCATGATCTATTGGATAATTCCATGGAATCTACTTCTTCAACAAAGAATCKRACATAATGGGGACCAACACTTATCATCTTTAACACAATGGAGACCATGCTCATTAGAGGTAATTATKGATCCATGCATATGATTTTGGTCCATTCTATACATGTTCCAAGTTTTAGTGCACCATAATAGTGTTGTAACTAAACCTCTATGCTCATTTCACTGCCCTTATGCATAGTTAGAAACCCTCCTCACTTTAAACCATTTAGCTTCAACTTCTCAAAATTTTCACAACAAGTCATTTCCTACCAAAGTCCACATACTTTCACAATTAAGCAAGTGAAATACAAGTTTCGTTATCTATTGGATAGTGTCATGAAGTCTACTTATTAAACAAATAATTCTAACATAATGGAGACCAATACTTCTCATCTTTAACACAATGGGTACCGTGCTCATTAGAGGTAATGATTCATCCATGCATATTCTTTTGGTCTAGTCTAGACATGTTCCAAGTTTTAGTGCACCGTAATATTTTTGTGAGAAAACCTCAATGCTCGTTGCATTGTCCTTGTGCACAATTATAAATCATCCTCACTTGAAACCCTTTAGCTTAAACTACTCAAAATTGTCACAACAAGTCATTTCCTTCCAAATTCCAATTACTTTCATAGTTAATCAAGTGACATACAATTTTCATGATCTATTGGATAGTTCCATGGAGTCTACATCTTCAACAACAAAATCTAACATAATGGGTACCAACACATCTCGTCTTTAACACAACGGGTACCATGCTCATTAGAGGTAATATTCGATCCATGCATATGATTTTGGTCCATTCTAGACATGTTCCAAGTCTTAGTGCACCATAATAGTGTTGTGACTAAACCTCAATGCTAGTTGCATTGCCCTTACGTACAATTAGGAACCCTCCTCACTTGAAATCATTTAGCTTCAACTTCTCAAAATTGTCACAACAACTCATTTCCTACCAAAGTCCAAGTACTTTCATAATTAAGCATGTGAAATACAATTTGCGTGATCTATTGGATAGTGCCATGGAGTCAACTTCTTCAACAAAGAAATCTGACATAATGGGGACCAACACTTCTCATCTTTAACACAATTTGGACGATGCTCATTAGAGGTAATGATTGATCCACAATTATGCTTTTGGTCCATTCTAGACATGTTCCAATTTTCAGTGCACCATAATAGTATTATGAGTAAACCTCAATGTTCATTGTATTGTTCGTATGCATAGTTAGAAACCTTCCTCACTTGAAACCCTTTAGCTTCAACTGCTCAAAATTGTTACAACCATTAATTAGTTAATCAATCGAAATACAAGTTTCATGATCTAATGGATAGTGTCATGGAGTCTAGTTCTTCAACAAAATCGAACATAATGGGGACCAACACTTATCATCTTTAACATAATGGGGACCATGCTCATTAGAGGAAATGATTGAGCCATGCATATTATTTTGATCCATTCTATACATGTTCCAAGTTTTAGTGCACCATAATTATAGTGTTGTGAGTAAACCTCAATGTTCATTTCATTTTCCTTATGCACAGTTAGAAACCCTCCTCACTTGAAACCCTTTAGCTTCTACACTTCATTTATTAATCCAACTCTTGCTAATATATTAGTTAATTATTCCACAACAATAGCCTAGATTTGTTAATATATTACAAATAGCTTGGTTCTTTTCCTTACCATGACCCAAGTTGTGTTGGTCATTGAATCAATTTAGATACTTAGGGTTAGTGCACATACATGTGATCGATATTGCTAAAAACCAATCCTACTCTATAAATTCATATCATACTAATTGTATTTATAAAAAAAATTGCAACATATTTGTGTATATCCTTCATCTATATAGTATTAATATATATGATATAAATTATTAGAATTTATACATGATCTATAAAATGCCATGGATATTCCATTGGACAGTTCACCACAATAGATATGATAAATAAAACTAAAATTTACACTATGGAGGTTAAATTACTTAGATTCCAGAATCTTTAGTTACCATTTTTTTGTTTATGCATGAAATAGATAAAATACAGAAAATAGAGAATAGGGAAATACAATCACACACCATCCACAAAATAACACAAGTATTTTCTTTGGGAAACCCTTACGAGAGAAAACCCGGCATGAAGGTGAGGTTTCTTTGCTTTCTTTTCTCTGGTATGTAAATGATGCAATTACAAAGGAGAAGGAACTCTCTATGGAGTTACCTAAGACCTGTGGCTTGTTAGGATTCTACAAAACATTAACCCCCTCTATTATGCTCTCTAATTTCCCACTCCCAGTTGTTTTTCTCTGCTATGGAAAAAAATAAAATAACACATGATGGAATCCCTTCTCCTCCTAGCAGCCCAGTATTTAACATAGCCCAATAGCCATCTAGGGGTATGGTTTTGACTTCTTCAACCCTCAATTGTGATAAGGTTTTGGACCTTATATACTATTATTATAAAATAATATACCTGGATAGCCCCACATGTCTAAGTAATGGAGGTTAACATGGAGTCCACTTACACCATGGTGATCAATAAGGTAGGTAAACGGTTGGGAGGTTTCAATTTCGCATACAAACTCTGATTGAGATGATTCTTAAATCATTGGAAAGAACTCAATATGTAGAATATAGAATATTTCTCCATAGTAAGGTTTGGAGCATAAAAAAGTGTCATTTGATGCCTCAAAATGGCTCTTGAAGATTTCAAATGGTTTTTTGGACCCAAATTACCAAATTTGGACCAACCTCCAAAATGACCCTGCAAGATGATTCCTACAATTTTTCCACCCAAAAAGTATTGAGATAGATGAAAAATAATATAATGATCCAATCCATATCAATAAACCATTTGGGAAGTTGATGTGTATATTGTCACACTTCAACTTTTGGGTTGGTTGAACTTGATTATCTTCATTAGATAAGGTGTTGTCAAAATTGCACCCTTTTTCCTTCCCTTCGCTATTTTCAATCGACAACTTTTATTTCATATTGATGGGATTCATCTTTATTCCAACTCTCTAAATGAGAGGGTATTACTTACAATATCTCTTGACTATTAATTCCCTATTTGAGTAAAATTGTATTAATCAACCTTTTGATCATTGTCGGGCAATTCAGTTTCTTAAATTGCTTTAAATTAAATTATCAACCAGGGAGCTCGTAAGCTTGTGAAATGCCAGAAAAATATATGCAAGAGTAGGAAACTAAATCTAAGCTAAACAAGATGAATCAAAATTATTCTCCTGAAAAGATACTTCCAAGAATCAGAATCAAGTATACAAGTGCTATGTTACAATGATAAGTTAGCTGCTTCATGGCTTGACTAATTCTTGTAGCTTGATCAAGCTAAAAATAAATAATGCAGAAATGAAATGTTACAGATTTCAACTCAGGACAATGCACTTATGTTTCAATCATTAACCACATTCCGTTGATTGATATCAAGAGCATCAATTGGTTTTGTGATCACTTATAAAACTTAGCCTTCAACGCCTAACTCTGTAGGGAAACCCACACTTGCAGAAATGAAAGAGCATCGGGAAATGAACAGGAAATGGAATGAGAAACTACTACAATAAAATCACACAATAGAAATAAAATTGATTGGGCAACGTATACCAGAGAGAGGGGGCCCTGCTTCTCTTGCATATACTACCAAGAAGGACTACAGTAGAAAACTCTTGATATGCAACAACAAGCTCTTTATTCCAACATAAAAAATGATTACAATGATCCTTCCACTCTCTAACTCTTTCACTATTGAACTATGAATTGTCTAGATTACCAAGATGAATGATATCCTCTCATATTTGTACATATAGGAAGATGAGTTACAACAAGAGATCAGATCCTAAACAAGTGGATCTCATGACCAACAAATCCTAGATCCTAAACATGTGGATCTCATAACCATAAAATCCTATATCCTAAACATGTGGATCTCCTCCAGTAAATATTGGATTTGATCTAAGATAATTTGAATAGGATAATACAACATATTTCATGAGATCCATGTGTCCAAATTCATGGGTATGAGCCACAGCTTGGTCAAACCACTTAGCTACAGAATTGTAGGCTAGAATGACTAGTTTTAAAAATCTCAACCATACACCCCTTGTTTTGTAATTTTTTCATATTTTCGGAACAAGTCACCTATATTACCCCATTTTGCACAAAACCCATATTGTATATTTTTTATATTCCTCTTAATATAGTCATAAATGATGTGGAAAGTTTGACTACCAGAACTACCAATCAACTACAGAATTTCAAACAATTGTTGAATTTCATAAGCAAGTTAGGAAATCACAATATCTAACCTAAGTAATCATAAAATCAAGGGAAATCAACCACTTTAGTGTAAGTATGACATATGAAGCTCATATAGGGTAGAAATGGATAAATGTGGGAATATGAGTGATAAAGGGAATGATAATGAAAATGTAAAGTAAATGAAAGATGACTAAATGACATCATAAAATGTGTTATTTATGAGGTCCAACATCTCCCCCACACTTAAATCATTGCATGTCCTCATGAATGTGAATTCGGCACACCAAATCACTGTAATGTCTCAGAATGGAATTCGTGGAAGAAAAGGTTAATGGAACATAAAAGCACCACAATCAGCCCATTTGTAGTAAGCAAAACTCATATCAGTAATTAGATCAAAAAGGTACGAACCTGGAGCTAAGGCACCTTAAATTCTTAAAAATACTTGTCCTTTTAAAAGTAATTCATCATTTACCATGAGAAACACTTTGTATGCCATAAAATTTTTGAAGGAATTGATGTCTTTCTCCTCAACAAGGATCAACACCTTCATTCCAACTTGTAACAACCATGTGAAAATCATAATCCATGCAAAATTTCTCTTCCTTTTATCAAATGCTTCAAAATCCTTAGAAAGGATTCCATTCAACGGGATCACAAAGTCAATGTGCATTATTGTTCCTTTTTCTAATGTTGTTTCTTGGCATGACATATTTTCATTGGAATCAAGGATATGTGCTTCATATGCAGCCTAAATTTTTTGGTTGAACAAAAACAATAACTCCATCTTCAATGTAAACACCTGCCAACAAGTATTGTAAAAAAATCCAGAAATAGCGCTCACAAGCTATGATTTGGTAAACTCAATCTTCATGGATTTGAAATATGGAAAATGGAAGTTTATTGGAAACTCATTCCACTTCTCTAGAATAAATCACTCAATAGCAGGTAATAATTTGGTTGATAATGCAATTATTCCAAAAAAGTAACTCATGAGAATGGCATTAACCAAGTCTTTTGATAAGAAGTTTAACAACAAAAATAGTGAAACAAGCACACCACTTCCAATCAAAGGAAAGTGAATTGCATGATTCTTTGACATGTTCTCAAGGTGGGTTTTGGTATTTTGAATGATATCATGGATCTCCATGAAACAAACTCAAATTGGCAGCTTGTCTCTAAAGCAAAGAATCACATCGTTTATGAGAAAATTAGTTGCACTGACAAATTTTCTAAAACATTTTGCCAAATCTGACGCTACTGTTGATGCATTTCAACCAATCTTCAAGACTAATTCCTTTACTGAAAATGAAGCTAGCTGCTTGATACCACCTCTGATGCAAACACAAATACATAAAAATTGCTTTAGCTACAAACACCTTCCGCTAAGTTGACTTTATAAAACCCGCATCAAAGATCTATTCCACTGGTATTCATTCGGGGACATGGATTCAACAATACCAATCCATGATCCACCATTCAAAAATCACCTGCCACATTGTTATGGAAATCCAAAGAATCAAACTTTGTTTAACAACATACAACAGGAAAATTAAGTCTATTCCTCTGGATCACAATAGTGAAGCATTTGGTCATTGATATCGGAATCCAAACTTGTTGGAAAACATACACTCTACAAGAGAAGAATAAACATTATTGGAATCAAATCTTGCTACAACAACCAATGGTTGTTACCAGAATCATTTAATGTTATCGGAATCAGTTTCTATAAGATTCTTAGTAATATTATCCTCAACTGTGTTGTGGCTCTATCTTTAATTTCAAACAAAGTTTGTGTTCCCGTATATTCTCTCCAACATTCTCATGGACTCTGCATTCACTCATAGATATAATTTGTTTCTATCTAGGTTTATAATAATATTTATTTAATATTTGAACTTCTAGAATCAGAACTATAATATCATCAAGAACAAAACCATGGTTATAGGTTTATCTTACTATAGCTAACACTAGAGATCTTACCTTGAAGTGGCTCGAATCCATTTCCCAAAATGTTTGAAGTTTCAATTTGTAGGTTCTTGTCATAGCTTCCTCGTTCCTTTCCAATTTATTTATACCTCTATATTTGCATTGAGCCTTCAACTACCGAAACTATTCATACCTTGTCTCAATGCTCTTCAATGGTGGAAACTACTCTCACAAGCGCATGCATTTCAAGATGATCAAATTACTTGCATTTGATGTTACTGTCACACATTCTACACCATCCACCTTCAAAAATTGGAAATACCCAATTGGAATGACTTATACCAAATCATTTTTTTTCCATAAAAACGCCCAATCAATCATATCATATCATTATTTCTTGAATTAAGAAAACAAACAGGTTTTAATTACCCTTTTCAACGATCTCTATACCAATGATTTGTAATATACTTTACTTTGATTAGTTCAAACCTATAAGGAGATGACCCCAAATCTCTACATCCATTAATTCTTGAAACCATGATATTTTCATAGGTCCACCAATTCCTCTTACATCATCATCAAATCCATTTTTCACGGATCTAACAAACAAAACAAAACAGATCACAAATATTCAAGTCTGTCCGTAGAAGTTCTAGGATATATTAATTTGAATAATATGTCGTATCTCCTAGATCCCACATACTTTTAGTAAATCTTCTGATTGGAACCCACTTGGGCTCGTTCCCCACAAAACCCATGTGGCGTATTTTCAATATTCTTCATATTTTGCTCGCAATTTCCCTGACAAACTGCCTCTCCAAGATTGAGAAACACTTTCTTCCAACTGTCTCATTGCACAAAGTAATTCTTATAAAAACTATGGTTTATATTTTGACTTGTTCCCATTTCCAACAGAGGGAGATGGAAAAGAGTTATCAAAGTTTACAACAGGCCTAGATTTGAGTTTTCCAATCCCTTGGTTGTCATATTTTGTAGCTTCAACTGTAATATCATCATTATGTACATTAGCAGAAGACACATGTTCAACCTTTTCTGCTACAATATTTTCTTGTGTCATTCTTTCAATCCCTACACCAAGAAAAATTTCAAGAGTTGGTGAATGTGATCTCTCAGTTTCTTCCTTACATAGAGTATAATGGCCCACTTTTCCTGGTGAAGGAGACTGGTTAAAAATCTTTGAAGCATACCTCTGGAACCATAACATATGACTATTTTTCGAAATACTGAACGTTGATGTTGAGGATGACCAATATGAGATTGAGGTTGACCATCCATCTAGCCATCATCTCTTAATCATTGAAGCACTTGCTAAAATAAGAGGGAACTAAACCATTGAAGTTGAATATGATCATGTAGAAATTGGTGTTCTCTCTCATTCCATGTTGCAAAAGAAGAAATTAACTCTTTTATAAAATAGTTTTATTTTGTGCAGCATAGGATCATGGGAATGCTAAACAAATAGATCATAATACAATGAAGAATATGTTGATGTTGATTCTATCATTCAAATTCATTCAAACCATGGAAAATATCGAAACAATACATTTTCAGATTTCATGTATTAGTGGTACAAGAATCATGTACCTACGTACTGAAACATAAAAATGCCAACTTTGGATCTACATGAAGTATATCTGATTCACCAACAAAGGATTTATGATATCAAGAAGGTACCAATATGATGATCTATCCCAAAGATGAGAAAAATGGCAGTGTGTTAACCAAAATGCTCCACCACAACCATAATTATATGAAGGCTTGGATTGCAAAAAGAAAACATAGTAGTTGAAGTTGATCTAGTCTTTGACATTCTCTTTTATTCCTTTATTAAAAAAAAACCGTTTTACTAAAGTTAGACTACCATATGCAGTGTTTTAAAATCATGTTTATTCACCATCCTACCTACTTGAGAAAAGGGAGAGTATCTTCTCAAGTATAGGAGTGATTCTAGTGAAGCCATGTGTGCAAAAAGATCAAGAATACACTCATATCCAAGTATGGAAGATATGCCGTAATATATGCTTGGATGTGAGGAACCAACCATTCTATTTGATTTAGTACCAAGAAGTGTTGAAGAAGGGAATGATTTTCCAGCCTGATGATATGATGGAACCACTATTCCATATAATCCTTCATTTTCCGGTTTCCTTGTACATCAGTACTCTCATATTGTATGTAGGTCTTTGTCACACCCCATAGGTCTTCAAAATTGTGGCTCTCACATTCTTCAATGCACAAAGGATCTATACATGCAAGGAATTCTTCAATTTCAAGCTCCAAAATTTTCTCTTCATCTAATGGGGTCTAGAACTCTTTGATCTCTTCTTCAAGGTCATCATGATGCTCAAAGTAAACCTCTATATATGTGTTCTTATCATGGCCTTTTAGTCCTCTATTCCTTTATGAGGTGTGGATATCTTCTTCACCGATGTCTAAATTTGATATTCCTTAGAGGAAGAGATGTTGATTGCTGCTAGGATTTGAGAAATTTCTTGGAGTAACATTCTTCTTCACTCAACAACTCTTAAACATGTTTTAAGGTTATTTGTTGGATGATAATCCTTGTCTTGCACATGGATTAGTGCAAAGGGAGTTATTTTTAAATCAAAAACTACTACTTTTGTACGAAGAAAACTACTAAACAAATGGCTCATAATACAATGAAGAATATGTTGATGTTGATTCTATCATTCAAATTCATTCAAACCATGGAAAATACTGAAACAATGCATTTTCAGATTTCATGTATTAGTGGTACAAGAATCATGTACCTATGTACTAAAATGGAAAAATGTGAGCTTTGGATCTGCATGAAGTATATATGATTCACCAACAAAGGATTTATGATATGAAGAAGGTACCAATATGATGATCTATCCCAAATATGAGAAAAATGACAGTTTGTTAACCAAAATGCTCCACCACTGCCATAATTATATGAAGGCTTGGATTGCAGAAAGAAAACATAATTGTTGGAGATAATCTAGTCTTTAACATTCTCTTTTATTCCTTTATTCAAAAAAAACCGTTTCACTAAACTTAGACTACCATATGAATCATTTTAAAATATTGTTTATTCACTATCCTACCTACTTGAGAAAAGGGAGAGTCTCTTCTCAAGTATAGGAGTTCTTCCAGTGAATCCATGTGCGCAGGAAGATCAAGAATAAACTCATATCCAAGTATGGAAGATATACCTTAATAGATGCTTGGATGTGAGGAACCAGCCATTCTATTTGAGTTAGTACCAAGAAGTGTTCAAGAAGGGAATGATTCTTCGACCTGATGATATGATGGAACCACTATTCCATATAATCCTTCATTCCTCGACTTCCTTGTACATCATTACTCTCAGCTTGTATGTAGGTCTTTTTCACACCCCATAAGTATTCAAAATTGTGGCTCTCAGATTCTTCAATGCACAAAGGATCTAGACATGCAAGGAATTCTTCAATTTCAGACTCCAAAATTTTCTCTTCATCTGATGGGGTCCATAACTCTTTGATCTCTTCTTCAAGGTTGTCATGATGCTAAAAATAAAATTCTAGATCTTCTTGCTTCTCAGGACCTTTTAGTCCTCTATTCCTTTATGAGGTGTGGATATGTTCTTCACCACTGTCTAGATTTGATATTCCTCAAAGGAAGAGATGTTGGTTACTGGTAGGATTTGAGAAATTTCTTGGAGTAACATTATTCTTCACTCAACAACTCTTGAACATATTTAAAGGTTTTTTGTTGGTTGATAATCCTTGTCTTGCACATGGATTAGTGCAAAGGGAGGTATTTTTAAATCAAAATATACTACTTCTATACCAAGTTATCTATTGACATGAGTATACATCAAACTTAAATGAAAATACTGAAAACCAAACTTCCAATTCCTATTCCCTTTAGCATCTCCTCGGCAACGATGCCAAAAATGTCAGGCAATTCAATTGCTTAAATTTTGTTACATTAAATTATCAACCAAGGATCTCGTAATCTTGTGAGATGTTGGAAAAATATACGTAGGAGTAGGAAAATAAATCTAAGCTAAGAAAGTTGAATCAAAATGATTTTCTTGAAAATACACTTCCAAGAATCAGAGTCAAGGATACAAGTGCTATGTTACAATGATAAGTTAGCAACTTCACGGCTTGACTATTTCTTGTAGCTTGATAAAACTAAAAATAAATACTACAGAAATGAAATGCTACATAGTTCAAATGAGCTCAATGGAATTATGTTTCAATCATTAACCACATTCCTTTGATTGATATCATGAGCATCAATTGGTTTTGTGATCACTTATAAAACTTAGCCTTCAATGCCTAACTTTGTAGGGCAACCCACACTGGCATAAATGAAAGAGAATTGGGAAATGAACAGGAAATGGAATCAAAAACTATTGCAATGACATCACACAACAGAAAGAAAACTAATCGGGAAGCATATAATAGAGAGATGGGGCCCTACCTCTCTTGGCATATACTTCCAAGAAGGACTACAGTAGAAAACGTGATATGCAACAACAAGATCTTTATTCCAACATAAAAAATGATTACAATGATCCTTCCACTCTCTAACTCTTTTGCTACTTAAATATGAACTATCTAGCTCACCAAGCTTAATGATATCCTCTCATATTTATACATATAGGAAGAGGAGTTACAACAAGAGATC